>JAIXMR010000075.1:0-128729 GCA_025677835.1 Sporodiniella umbellata | reverse complement strand
CAGGCAAGTTTAATTGAAGTATCAGTAAAATTTCAATCTATAGTAAAATTACCTACTATTATGTTCCCTTTTTTTTTTTGATGTATTGGTATAGGTTTGAGTAGAAAAAAAAGGAGAAGGTTATATATGTTCCCAGGCAACAATTAAAGCCTGTCAACGTCTAAAGCTACATATACTAATTTGTAATCGATAAACCTTATAGTTGCCCGTGAAGCGCCCCAAGAAAATCTTGCAAAAAATCTGCTTTACAATTTGTTCTAAAAAGTATCGTTTATATAAACTAAGTAAAAATCGGGAAAATCCCAAGGTCTCAAAGACCTATTTGGGCTTGACTCTCCTCTTTATTTTATTCTATTTTGCTCTGTTTACTGATATTTATATATAGTGCAATTTCAATAAATCAGTAAAGTAGGATAATGATGTTACAGGTCCTTGAGTTTTTAACATGGGTTCCAAAGCTTCATATAAAATATATATATATACGTTCGGTCTTTTTTTCTTTCGTGTTGTCAAAAATACCTTTACAACCAAAAGTGCGTGAAAAAACCTGAATTTAATTTTTAAAATTAACATTCGATCTCACTGCTTCGTTTTTTTTTCCAAAAAAAAAAAAACTCAAAATTAGAACGATTCTATAGAAAACTTTTCTTTTTTTTTTTTTTACTATTCACCAATTTCTTGTACTCAATATAAATTACAAAGAAATTGTTATTGTTTTTGTGTAAAGGTCAAATTCCTGGGTTTTAAATGTGTTTACTATGTTCCTGTAACACACCAATTTTCAGGCTTTTTAATGGTAAAAAAAATAGTCTAAACAAAATGGTAAGTGAAAAAGAGCTAATGGATTAACAAAAAGAAAATAAAAAATAAAAAGGCTTGCAAAGTAAACTGAACTAATGTTTATTTATTTAAATCAAAGACAGTTAAATTGCAATTGGCTGCTTTACAATGACATATATATTGGTATCTCAAAGTAAGGGGCATTAAGAGTTAGTGGTCAATTAGCAATTAACGGACCTACGCAACTAAATAAAGGTTCCGAAGCTCAGTAAGGCTGAAGAGCGCAAAAAGGGCTAACAGGACTGATAATTGTTTTTAGATTAATTTGGGGTAACATACAGACAACAAAGATATATAAAACGTCTACATCCTTTTTTTTTTTTTTTTTTTTTTTTTTTTACAAACCGAAAGAATACAATGAACTTTTTTTTGCCATTTCTTTACTTTTGTTGTTTGATTCTAGCAATCCACGGAAAAGTAAGCAAAAGTGAGAAGGTCGTTATTGGATACTACCCCAACTGTAAGTGAGGAGCGTTAAAAAAGCAATGGCACTTTTTCTAATTTTTCTTTTTCAGGGCTATATGGAAAATTTTCAGGTAAAATTAAGAGTTGGTGCTTTTGTTCTATCTTGTTAACCAAAAAAAAAAGTTTCCAAAGTGGATTTTTCTAAATATACGCACATCAACTATGCATTTGCTATTATGACAAAAGGAAATACACCTGTGTGGACAGACCCGGATAATGTAAACATGGAGCTACCTAAGTTGGTGTCTGCTGCTCACAAGTCAGGTGCCAAAGTTTTGACCTCAATTGGAGGCTGGACCGGCAGTCAAACTTTTAGGTAAAAGTAAACGATCTATTTCAGCTTGAGTCTTATTTTATATATATAGTACAATGGCAAAGACCTCCAAGTCGCGAAAAGAGTTCATCAAATGGTGTATCTCTCATATGAAAAAGTAAGTTAGTCTTTGTTTTGTTTTGTTTTGTTTTGTTTTGTTTTTTTTTTTTTTTTTTTTGCCTCCCAACAAAAATATATTATTGCGCTGTTTGTAACCCCTATAAACGATAGATTCAAATTGGATGGTATTGATATAGGTATGTAAAGACATGAAAAAAAAGCCCCCTCAAAAAACAGTAACGCTGACCACCATTGATCAGATTGGGAATATCCTGGTCGTCAAGCAGCCGGCTGTAATCAGTTTGATGCAAAGAACGACGTAAAAAACTTTGCTATTTTACTTAAAGAACTTCGAAAAGCCATAAAAAAAGAATTTAAGAAAGAAAGCAAAGAAATCACTATTGCTGCCCATGTTAAACCCTTTGAGTCTCATATGCGCGATTTTGCTCAGGTCTTAGATCGAGTGAACATCATGACTTATGACATCAACGGTGCATGGAATCCCCAGACAGGTGCCAACTCTCCCTTGGTAGCTCCATCTGGACAATTCAGCTTCTCTTCCGCAATTCAAAGTTGGATATCGGCTGGTATGCCTGCTAAAAAGCTTACAGGTGGCATTGCGTTCTATGGAAGATCTACTAGTAAAAAAAAAAAAAACAGCAAAGGAGGGCCTTTAAAAAATTGTACTTATTTTAATGTAGCTGCCAATGAAAACATGCTCAAAACAAAGTCGCTATATCAAGCTCAAAAACAGGGCGTGTCTCCCAAAGGAGATTCTCAAGATGCGTATTTCCAAGACCCCTATTGCTCCAAAGATCCAGGAGGTCTTTCTGGTATTTGGCAATATAGTCATCTCAAATCTGAAGGGGTTTTACAGACTGCTTTGAAAGCAAAAAAGCCATGGGTTCGCACTTGGGATAAAGGCACGTCTACTCCTTGGCTATTCAACCCAAAAACGAATATATTTATTTCTTATGAAGACCCTCAATCGATTGCCAAAAAAGTATGCTATTCGCTGGAGAAAGGTATTTCAGGTTTGATGGTTTGGGCCATCAATCAAGATTCTGACAGCCACGATCTATTAAAAGCTGTCAGCAAAATAAAAAGCAAAAACAAATGCTAAACAGGGCAATTAGCTGTTTCGCCAAACAAACAAACATTTATCTTTTAAACTGTTTTCTTTTAAAGTTTTACGCCTTTTCAGAAAATAGGTGACACCAGTTTAAAGTTCCTCGTTTTTTTTTTGATTGCAATATAAAAGAAGCAACAGTCTGTATGGTTTGTAAGGATGGTGTTCGCTTAAGTAACTCACTGATGCACCATTTGAACGAAAACAATAATACAATCCTAATACTGCTAAGTCGGTTCTATCATCACCACAGTCTTTTGTACGATGTTTATGTACGAGCTTTTTTTTTTATTTAATAAAGCGGCACATAATTTATTTCATTTATCTTTTTTTTTCTTTCTTCAGTATACAAACACCTTTTTTATTATTGCAAACATGTTTACCAATACACGTATGCCCAGTATACCAGAGCAGCTGCACGCAAAAACAACGCATTCAGTCAGGAGTTTCAAAGATACCTCTGCTCTTATGAATCGAAGTACTTCTACTATTACTCGTATTCCATCCACCAGTATGATCACAACAGGTAATGACGCAATTATTTTTATATGTATCGAAGAAAAAATAAACTCCTTTTTTTTTTTTGGGTATGTTTTATTTTACCTTTTTTTTTTTTTTTTTTTTGGAAGAAGGAAAAAGTGCTTTTAATACAACAAAAAACAAAAAGAATGCCATGTACACAACAGACCATGAAGTTATACCAATAAGAAATCAAGTCCCAATAAAATCAATAAGAATTGAGCGAGACTACTCTTTAGGAGATGGCATTACTTGTTTCCAAACAGTATACCCTGAAGATTTGATAGGACGAGTAAAGACTAAAAGCAAAGAGGGGTTTTCTTTTTTTTTCTTTTTTTATTGATTATTCTTGTTTTACATATAAAGATTACACCTGAAGAGTTTAGACACACAATACAAGAAATCAACCAAAAAATGGATTATGCCGATAGACTGTCATGGACAGTAGTTTTTGAGAACGTTATGGAAACGCTTACCATCTATCTGTGGCCCATTTTTTTTTCCACGCATTATCAAAGAGTAAAGAATATTACAAAAGAAAAATACTTAGTCTTTCATAGGCCATCCACCAATTACATGCATTTATTGATTCAGAGAATCAAACCATTTATCATCCACATCAGCTATCTATTTCCGACCCTGTGAAATCTGCCTTTTTATTTGTACGTCTTTCATCTGACCATTTCTTTCATTTAATAGCACACTCACTTGCCTTTCTGTAGATTGAAATCAATTTTTATGAACAGCACACGTGATATAACGAGATGTGTTTCAAGAGAAAATTTTGACCTTTCTTCTTTTTTTCCTTTTCTTTTTTCATACATAAAAAACACGTAAATAGAGTCATTCAACGCCCATTTCCTTTTTCTTTTGTAGCCTTTACAAAAAATACACACACATACACACACAAATAAACGAATGAATAACCTGTTTTTGTCTCTTGTTTTTAGCTCTAGTCGTAAATACAAATGTCTGAATACTGGTAAGAATATATGTGCGTTTATATATGCAGCTTCTTGTTTCCCAAAGAAAAAAAAAGTAACGATTGCCGAAAAGTCCTGTTTATGCACCTTTCTTTGGCACTATGGGATGTGCTGCTGCTATTGTTTTTAGTTGTAAAAAAAAAATGGATATTGAATAGAAGAGAACACGTTCATGTTGACACGGGTTTGAATAGGTCTCGGTGCTGCTTATGGTACTGCAAAATCTGGTGTAGGACTTTCTGCTATGGGTGTGCTGCGTCCTGATTTGGTATTGAAGTGTATTGTGCCTGTGGTTATGGCTGGTATCTTGGGTATTTATGGTGTTGTTGTTTCTGTCTTGTTGTCCAGTGGACGTAAGTTTTCTTTTGTAAAATCGTATAACCTATGCTTAGCTGCATTACTCTAGTCGCTATGAAGCAAACTCTTTTCAGCGGTTTTATCCAAATGGCTGCTGGTCTCTCCGTTGGGCTTTCCTGTCTTGCTGGTAACTAAAAGAAGAATAGTCATAGATTTGAAGACTAAAATGTATTGATCTACAGCTGGTATTGCTATTGGTATTACTGGTGATGCTGGTGTCCGTGCTACTGCCCAACAGCCAAGAATGTTTGTTGGCATGGTAATACATCTATTTTCGGTGTTTTTGCCTGCTTTTGTCTCACTCTTCCTTTGCCTTTAGATTCTGATTCTGATTTTTGCTGAAGTTTTGGGTCTTTATGGTCTTATTGTAGCTTTGATTCTTAACACCAAAGCTTCTGGTACCGAAAGTGTTTGCAATTAAACTAGGAGGGGAATAAATGGATATTTTTTTATTGTGGATATTTACAAAATTAGTTTTCTTTTTTCTTTTTTCAAGCGTAATCTGGGTAACAAAGTTTCAGTAGACAGTTTGTACAATTTTCTGATTGCTTTGAGCATCCACATAAGGAATCGCTTGCTTTTTCTATTTTAGAGAGCCAGTGTATAGATGTGTCTTTAGGCTCACTAAAACCAATATACACATCGTTTTTGCCTTCCTTCATAGCTCGCGAAGGGTGTGCATCGCAGCCAATACAAGCACAATCGTCTCCGCAACGGCATGTAACTAAACGTATTGTTTCTCCTTGTTGGTTTTTCGCAGGCGGGCCAAGACAGGAGGCTGGTGCTGTAGTTGGGCAACATCCGCCTGATGGCTTGTCTGAAGGAGGACAGCATCCCCCGGAAGGCTTGTTGGTAGGAGGGCGCTGAGTTTGACTCTTAAAGTCGTTTTGCGGCTTTTTCTCTAATCCTTTGCAGCATGTTGAGCTTTGCTTTGGAGCAGAATGATGAATGTCTAAAAAGGGCTTTGGGGCCATCGGGGGGTGTAATGGATATGTTGCGTTTTCGGTCAAGGGTAAATAAGCTGGGTGGTCAAAATCAAGCGTATTCAAAATAGACTGCAGTTCTTTTGCCATATCCTGTTTGGGCGCTAACAGTCTTAAAGATTCGGGTTTTATCCTCTTTTTGGTTACAGTTGCTTCATTTATCCAATGTTTCTCTACTTCTTTTGTCGCAGTCTCTATTGCCAAAAAAAAAAAAGGAACTCAGAAAAGCTTTTTTTTTTTTTTTTTTTTTTTGCAATACCACAGTCGCATTTTCTGTGAAGTTGTCGTACTAAACGAAGTTCTCTACATTTTACGCATTGCGTTGCTGGGCGCCCCTTCTTTTTAATCGGTATTAGCTCTCGATGTCTGTGTTCGCAACTGGATGCACGGTGTCCCTATTATCAAGATAAGCCTTTATGTGAGATATACAGAACTTAGTCCTCTTTACTTTGATGCAAGTCTCTATATAAAAATAAGTATCAGTTCAATCCGTTTTGTTTTTCATACACATAATGACAATTTTTTTTTTTTTTTTTTTTTTACCGCAGGACCATTTTTGGCCGTTAATAATCATTCGAGGAAAGAAAGTAAAAATAAAAGAAAAAAATAACTCAAAACTAACCAATAAAATTTTTCTACTGAAGACAATGAGGTCAGGGCCCTAACTAAAGTATTAGAGAACCGATGATATGTTGTATATTTCATCTGCTTGGGAAGACACCGTACTGTCGCCTTGTTTAAAGCAATAGCAGAGACAAGCTAATATAGAATTATTTAAAATCAAGGCCTTTTTATGTAGTATTTTTTGCAAATGACCAATTTCGTTCTTTTGTTTTGCATGGTAGGAAGCACTCTTTATCAGATCAAAATTGAATTTGCGCTTGGTTAAAGATGGGTAGCCGGAGAGGCAAACCTTTTTTTCTGTTTTTAGTTGCCGATTGTAAAAGCAAAGGCCCGCTTCTCCCGGTCGCAAACACTCAAGTACGATTCATATCCGAGAATGTTTGTTGCTACTCTGTTGCTTGAAAAACAATAAGCTTACTGTTCGAAGCTTTTCTCTCTCCTAATCTTGTGGTTGGCTCTATAAACCCTAAATGTTCAAGGTACAATAATAATGCTTTTATCTTTATTCCTTTGAAAAGAAATATCATCCTTTTTCAATCATTCTGACTACGAGAAGAATAATAAAGCTATCTAAAACTATTCTTAAATCAAACAAATCGCCCTATACTTTATTTACTAAAAGCTTTCAAAATTGTACCACCCAATTGAAGTATGGTTGTGATATATACGTTTGCAATCTTTAAACCTTGAAAAATTGATTTTGTAGAGAAAACAGCCTTAGTCTGGTATATTTTTCGAAAAAAAAAAGGCTTGTCTTATCCACGAGGCTCTTCAAGACCCTGATTTTTTTTTAAGGAAGTGTTCTGAACAACCAGTTAGTGGGCTTGATATAACAATAAACTAATGAGGGTGTGTCGCTTGTGTGAACTGTCTCTTTATTTCTCGCTTACCCACTTTTCTTTTCTTTGGTAATATATAGGCCCATATTAGCTGTGGATGTCACAGTAAACTCTATAACACGTGGGTTGACGGAGATGCGAGCGATTTACAAAATTTTCTTTATAAAAATAGTAAATTATCCATAAAGACAGTAGTAAAAAAGATTTACTGTTCTATATGAAAAATTTAAAACGGAATGCCCCCCTTTTGCATATTCTGATAAAAAAAAAAGCAGTTATACTCAAGTTTATTTCATGTATGTCAAGAATCCAGTAATCGAAGGAAGGTCGTTATTAAATATGTTTTTGTAAGATAATAAGTTGGCAATGGAAAAATCTCTTGTAGTTTCTAGTTTTATTGTAAATAAGTAGGTTCGATCTAAAAAAAATAGCTTAATTGAGCGATAATAAGCGTGAAATATACTTCTCCTATCAGGCTAAATGACTGTTGCTATTCAAGGGTTTCGATGATGCTTAAAATACAAGTTCCTTTTGGTTCCTTTTCTTTCAAAAAACTTTTTTTATCTTCCGTTTATTTTCACCAGAATACATGAACTCTTTTGACAAGCCTACTTCTTTCAAGTCTATTGAGATTCAAAAAGCCATAATTCCCGAAACAATGCGAGCAGTAACCCAAGACACTAAGGAGTATCTTCGAGATACTATAGAAAAAGATTCACTATTTCAATACTTGAGCGACGAAAGTTTTGCAAGCCCTACTCTACAGCAGCAAGTAGTACCAAGATCATCATCCAAAGATGTTTACAGTAAAAGTATACATCTTCAGCAAAACGAATCTATCCAGCCTATGGGATACGATGGCGTTCCTCAGACACCAAAGCCTCAGTCGAGGCCTGGCGTTTATTCATACAACAGCGTGATGACACCAACCTCTCAACAACACTCAGTTATAGATCCTTTAAAGGAATCACATACCACTCATTCACAGTCTAGAATTCAAAAAACCCCTGGCGAGTGCGATGCGATTTCTCCAATAATTAGCAAACCCAATCAAGAACGGAATTCACCCCTTCTTAACGTAAGAGAGCTAATGGCAGTCTTGTGCAAAAAAAAAAAAAAAAACTAACTCCTTTTTTCGATCTCCTTCTAATATACATATGCAAGTAGCCTAAGACTATAGACGGAGATAGTTTTATCAGACGAGTCCTTTACACTAGTCACAGTTGTAAGGTGTTTCATTGGAACAATCAATCATGGTATGCTACTGACGGCCAATGTTTTTTACAAGTAAGGTTAACACAAAGCAATCGAACTTGTGTAACAGTCGAGCTGCAAAATAAGGGGCAGCTTTATTTAAACGCATGGATACTGTCAAGTACAGTAGTTCGCCAGCCATCTCCTACAGATGTGAGTCTGTCTGTTTTTATGGGAGAAAGAAAAGAAAATTACTTGATTCACCTGAATCATCCTGAGGAGGCTTCTTCGTTGTTCAGTATATTGAAAAACACTCAAGCAATCGGCTCATGCCTTCATACAGACTTGGAAGACGATATTGAGCCAGTCAATACCACAAACTGCCTCCAGACACTGAGTCCTGTGATAGAGTGTAAGGCAAAACTATATGTCCAAACGGAAACAAGCAAGTGGACTACTTTTGGAAGTGTCAGCATTGTCATTTGTCAACAAAAGCCAAGTATGCGAACATTTATTCAAATTCAAAATGAAAAAACAAAGCTTGTAAGCGCTGTGGTCAAAAGCGGAAATGTAGAAAAGATTAGCGCCAAGCGTATTTCGTTTTTGTTGACAGACGAAATACAAAAAACAAGTATTGTTTATATGATTCACCTTCGCGAAGAAGAGACTGGAAACAAGGTATATGAACAAATACGTTTAAAAAATGCAGAGTATGGATGGTAGAAGACATGGCCTAATCACAGTTGCATTTTCTTATTATCTTGTTGTTATCATTTGCATTTTTTTTCCTTTCAATTCACAATTTATAAGTTTTTTTTTGTATAAATTAAAATAAACCCTTCAACGTTTCTCTTAAAACTATAAAATAAACTCTTATTGAACAACAAAAACGAAAGCAGTTATGTCGTTGTTCATTAGCCTGAGGGTTTTATATACTGGCAAACAAAATTTTCACCTGTTTTTTTTATTGAACATAAAGCATTTGAGCTGAGTGTTAAATTGACAATAGAGTTCTTTTTTGTTTGAGCTCATTTTGTGACTATTTTACAACTTGCTAAGGGAAACCCTAGTCATTTAGTAGCTAATATACAAAGAGATTCAATCTCTAATACGATTGAATTTTTACCTTTTTCTTTTTAGAGAAAAAGTATACCATGAGGTCCGTTTCTAGTGAAAATTTGTGACGAGATTCGATGCCTAACCACTGATCAAAAGGTTTGGCGGCGTCTTAAATCAGGTAGAGTATTTTATTATTAAAAGAAAACATAGATAAAAAAAGCAGATAAACCAGAGAAAGCCCTGATAGCGTGAAGTGTTTCCCAGCGATTTACGAGACTGTAAACATGGTTAACATCGTACGTTTCTTTTTTTTGAAGTGCAAACAATTGGTTGTTAATAGGAGCTATAAGAAATGCAGTAATGGGAGCCAGGATAAACGATAATACCCCAGTATAGATATATTTTTGGTTTTTGGTTTCGTGATAGGCATATGCACTAGAAAGAGTAGAGATGAAAATATTGGAAATAGCAATGATCTTCCCCTTGTTGTATGTTTTGTCAAACACGGGTAAAGGATCTTTGGAAGCCTTGATTGATGGTACGCTGGTATATAAAATCGAAATGTTTGCACCAGCAAGAATACCGCAAGCAAAGAGACCAACAGAGTGAGGGTTAACGACAAAAGTAGACAAAAGTGGCATATTGTTTTGACTCAAGAAAAAAAAAGATAAAAAAATACGCTTTTAAGCAGATTGCTGCGTCGGTTTGACTCCGAAAAAAATTGATCCAAAACACGGATAAATATCTAAAACAACCGAAGCTGAAAATATAGTCGCAATCAAAGCAACTGTATTGTAGATTTATCTGTAGTTGTAGTATCAGTTAGCGGGTATGATATCGAACAAAAGGAGATAGACTGGAGTGAGGATATATGTATCTACTAAGACATATTTATATATCAGTTGATCACTTAGACGGTGGTAGATGGCTGGCCGTGCTAGAAAAATCAGATGTTGTTTTTTACAATAGGTTTTGGGAAACCCAGAATGTGGATATTTAGCAGTTGAGATTAGTGTTCATATGGTGAGTTTACAGTCGATACTAAAACCAGGTTCCGTAAAAAAAAAAACAAGCCATATATTCTAGTAACAATAGGTTTGGTTTTTGCTAACCCCTGCTCATATAATAGTAAGTAGTCAACTGATTTTGAGAAGTGAATTTGGGAGTCAAAGCTCTTGAAAGTTTGAAACTCCAAATTATATGTTGTACTTTTAGTACAGTAAATCTAGTTCTTAACTTTTTGGTTCACAAATGGGCAACCACTTCATTGATTTTTGAGTTTATTACCTAGTATACATGGAGGCCACTATAATTAGGCTCACTTTTCAATTGAATTTTTTTTTTTCATTATTGAAGTTTTTTATTACCATATGTAAACCTTTCTATTTTCTTTTAATGAATGGACGGGCATCGAATTGATTATAAAGTTTGTCTTCTTTCAAAACATGTTTATCAAACAAATAACAAAATAGTAAAACTGTCGATTTATCGACGTGGCTACTGAGCTAAATAGTTAGAAAGAAAAGGTGCCAGTATATGGATTTAACAGGTACGTCTACATTAAATTACTTCAATTTCCAAAGAGTCTAAGCTCTTTTCTTTTCTCGAAAAATAAATTATTCAATAGGACAACAAACAAACGTATTGATTGTCCTTTCGTCTATATGCGCGAAATCTATTTAAACGACTCTAAAGTAACTTTGCTAATAAAAGGCAACAGGATTTACTACATTTGGCTATATTTTTAATTAAATTTTTATGTTGTGCTGTCAGTGTGCCTCTCTTTTTTTTTTTTTTTTTGCTCAAAACAAAGAAATACAAAGCTTTTTTTTTTGTTACTGTACTTCTCTCAATTTGAAAAGTTCGTATACTTTTTTGAATTATTTTGGGGTGATTTAATTTTCAAAAAAGTAGGTGAACTTTTCAAAAATTCAGTAAATTGAGAGTACATCTAAAATTAGGAATATTTAAAACAAAAAAAGTCGGGGCTTTGGCATTTGGCTCAAATCAATGACTGATGATTGGGTACACCTTGTCCGTGCAAACAATAATATATGTGAATTAAATATGGTTTTAATCAAACAAAGAATACAAATTAATAATACTATGTGTTTTACAAACGCCAAAAAGAAGTGACAACTGCTTTTCATTGTAATCAGTACCTTTAGTATATAAGCGCTTTAATTCCTTTCTTAAAAGATTACTTTATACATACAATTTTCTTTTTGCTGAAATGAACAAGTTCTTCTTTTGCTGGGTCCTCTTTTTCTTTTACACTTCTCAAGAGACAGCTGCTATATCTATCACTGGCCATAATGGCGTGGTTGTAAAGCGCAAGTCTTTGCCTTTTTATGGTAGGGCTACACACTATAGTACAGGTCCAGGCTCTTGTGGTGAAAACAGTACAGACGATGAAATGGTTGTAGCTATAAATCAACAACAAATGGAAAACGGAGTAAATCCTAATACCAATCCTCACTGTGACAAGATCATAAAAATTTCCGGTGATTCAGGCCGTACATATAAAGCTCGTATAGTTGATACTTGTCCGCAATGTGGCGAAGATTCGTTGGACTTGTCTCCTACATGTAAGTTTTATCTTTAGTTTTTCTATACTTACATTTCACAGTATTCGAAAAAGTTTGTGGTGACTTATCAAAAGGCCGCTGTGGTATAAATTGGGGATTCCAATAGTTTCTTTTTCATCCTATTACTTGTTTAAAAAGAACCAACCCAACTTTACGCATGTACTCATTTAATTAGAGAGTTATTGGCTCTAAAAGATTGGATTATCAATTTAATAAAGTAGTGTCTATTAAATAGTAATGTATTTGCACTTGAAACTATAAGGATTTATTTGCATATTGAGCTGTAAACACTTTACAACCATTATCTATTTGATACAAGTCCCGCGTTTTGTCTATTCAATAGGAATTTATACAAAAGCCTAATAGAGCTTTTAATACCAGTTGATTTTTAACTGTTTTATTTTTAGCTAGTATACGAAATCAAGATCTTCCGAGTTTTTTTTTTTTTTTTTTTTTTTTTTTTTTTTTTTTTTTTTTTCGAAAAAAAACTTCAACATTTTGAGGTAATGTGATTTACCAAAATAGTTTCAAGACTTGTTTTCTTTATAACTGATATAATTTTTTTATGTACTCTGATTTGTACTTGTACAAATACTTAAATGGAAATGAAGGGTTGCTGGGATGGATCTTCAAAGAGGAATCCATTGAAAATATCGTTGATTTCAGGAACACCAGTTTCCATTCCGTTTTCATACCAAGTATCCACGACAGCTTCTTCTAAAGCAGGATTTTTTTCATCGTCACTATCACCAATTGGAAAGGGTTCGAATAGAAGCGTATTGTGTGGATTCTCCTCTGACTGCGATATGTTATGGGTATGTGCTTGAGCGGAGTAAGAGAATAGCCTGTCAATTTCATCTTGCATATTATTTTGGTAAAGTAATGGGCTTTGGTCGTTCATGACAGATTGTCTCAGTGCTTTTCCAGGCGTGAGTCTAGGTGAGGGTATTTTTTGTGTGGGCAGATGATTTGCTTGAATTTGGGGTGGTGTTGGCATAGTGGGAGTAGGCTTATTAGTCTGGACTTGGGGCGGGGTCATTTGCGTTGAAGGAGTAGGAAATCGATTGGATTGTACTTGCGGTGGTGTTAGTTGTGGAGTGATAGAAGGGGCAGACTGAGAAGACATGGATAGAGATTGGCTGGCTTGCCTCACAGTAGCGTGCGATTGTAATGTAGACGAGTCCTGCATGATTTTGCTTGTAGGAGACCCAGAGGTCATGTACGGTTTCTGTATACTACTTTTCTCGTCTTCCAACGAGCTTGCTTCTTTTAGGTGAAAGTCTTCTGTCTTTTGGTTTAGCACGAGCCGCGCAACTGCTATTTTTTCGTTGAGACTATCATGAAGTTGTTGACGCTGACTGGATGTCAAAGGAATTTGGTTCTGTGCGTTTTGTTGAAGCACCCAGCAACACTGCAGCGCATACGGTGGTAATATGTTGACGATTTCCAATGGAATGCCACTGGAAACTGCACTCTGCCGCAATAGTAAGGCTTGGGCCTGTCTTTGTGCAACAATAGCATCAGATATTGGGGCTTCTGCAGATTCATTCCTGGCGTGTGTCTGAGTCAAGTCAGCAGCAGTTGATGGCTGGCTACTGACTTTGGCTGGTCCATTAGACGTGTTGAGCTTTTGTTTGGCTGTAGAATAATCAACACTACCCCGCTTTTTTCCTAGAGTACATGGCATTGGTGAAAGGGGAGAGGATTTTAATAGTGTGTTTTGTACAGCGAGTGGCTGCTGAGGCATTTGTGTGGTATCTAAAGAAGACGGTATTTTTGAACTTGTCATTTTTTGTTTTTTGTTGACCGGAAGTTGAAGATCGATACTAGCACGCTTCATATTTTTTTTTTCAGAAGAGTTCATCAAAGGACTATCGTTTGTAGGTTGATTGTTCTGAGCAAATGTCATTCTAGTGTTATTTGAGTGACTGACGGCAGCTTGTTGCTGTACCTTTGGGCGTTTCTGAGCATGCAGCTGCTGTATCTGCTGATATTGTTGTGTTTCCAACTGTTGGGCAGTGCTTAGATGCTGAATATTGCTGGATTGTTGGGCAGGACTAGGTTGTTGCGGGTTACTAAATTGCTTAGACTGTTGATAACCTTGAGGAGAAACGTTCTTTATGACAAAGCTAAAGTATGCCATCATTTGATGCTGTAAGCTATTGATGTGTTGTAAGCTAATTGTATACTGGTCTTGTTGTTGGGCAATCAATTGATCTTCAAATATATGCTTTAGGTACAAAAGTCTTTTTGTGGCCTCAATATTCGATGTCAATGAAAGAAATAAAGGTAGTAAGCTATTTAGTTTGCCATAAAGTGGCATAATCTCTTCGACGGTTTTACGGATGGCAGCTTTTTCTTCGTCTGACAAACCCTCAACAAATTCGGGTTTTGCTAAAATTTTAAAATTAATAACAGTAAGCAACATCAGGCACTTTTTTTTTGTGCAAACTACCTTTTGAATTTCTCAAGCCTTTATCTAGCCGACATAAAGTATTAATTGTTTCATATCTTTTCTGTAGCTCGGTTTGCGATAGCTGTCCTTTAACATATTGTGCCTGGAATTGTTGAAGGCTCTGGGCTTGGTTCTGCGAATAGGCTAGAGGATGTAGTGGAGTTTGATCCTGAGGCTGGGTCTTAGCGTTTTGCTCCATCTGAAGCTGAGAGTTCTGGCTTTGAAGATGGCTCTGCTGCTGTTGTGTCTGAAGATAGGCTTGATGTTGCTGCGGTTGGTTATGAGTTGATTGGTGATGAGTTTGGGGTTGCTGCTGAAACAGTAATTGTGATGCTTGAAAATTGTTTTGTGCGAGTGTTTTTGTTTGGGCTTTTTGTTTTGTCTGAGCCCTTTTGTGGGCTTTTGTTTGGGGCTTCTTTTGAGCCTGTTGCTCGGCCATGACTTGCTGTTGGACTGAATTTTGAGCCTGAGGTGGTGGTTGTTGCTGCTGAAGATATTGTATGACGGCCTCTGGATCGATCAGTTGCTGACTCATCAGATCCTATAGAGAATGTAAATAAAACATGGCCAAATGGACATTTTGATAGGTAGTTTACATTCTGGTATTGATTAGACTGTATTGTTTCAGGAGGAAGAAGATCTTGTGTCACGTTCTGAGATAAATTTAGATTCATAAAATTGGGTGTGTGATCTACACTGGTGTTATTAAATTGAGGAGTGCCCTGTTGAGGGGAAACACTAAGGGTTTGATTGTTTGTCTGCATAGACATCTGATGAGACAAAAACATTTGGAGGTCCCTTGGAGACATATTCATGTTAGCATCTGTTGTATTGGACTGCAATCTGTCGAATGGCTCTTGTTGCTGTTGCCGAGGGCCTGCATTGTTCATCATATTAATACCACTCGTGCTACTTCCGTTTGTAGTACCAAGAGGAGTTTGAGAAACGCTTTCTTGGAGGCTCGAAGGTTGAGGTTGGGATAAGGTTGTTTGAACCTGAGAGGACCCTGTTTGTCGCAAGCTTTCCTGAGGCATACATGTACCAAAATGAGCTGGCTGTTGCTGATTGCCAAATAAAGAATTATTTTCAACTGGTTGCACTGAGGACTGAATTTGAGGAGAGGGCTGCTGTTGCATAGAGGAGATCTGCTGTTCGATCATTAGGCTTTCAGGCAAAAATTGGTTTCCATTTAGCGTAAGCGTACTTTTTCCATTTTGGCTTTGGGTTTGGTGTCGAATTTTTATTTGCTGAAGCTTTTTCAAGTGAGCTGAGATGTATTGATTCTAGAGTTTGGTAAGTACAGGCATAAAAACATAGACAGAGACATGTACCTTATCAATACTACTGTCATAGATTGATGATTCGAGCTGTTTTGCGGCAGAAAAGATTGTGGTGTGTGGTGTATTGGGAGATAGAAGCTGTAAAGCGTTTCCCCTATGTAAAAAGAAAAATTAATATTCCTTAATAAGAATGGCTTATTGACATATATGTATATATGCATTCATGATAGTTTTCTTACAGTCGTGAGATAAATCGACCTCTTTCATTAATATTGAGCTCGTCCTTCCAGCTAGTGCTTGATACATTGTTTGTGATCATTGTGTTATTGTTTTGTGTGATAGTAGGGATATTTATGTCTTGCTGATTCATTCAGGCAGAGCGGAAAAAAAAGAAAAAGTATGAAAGTAAAAAGAAAAAGTAAAAGAAAACAAATGGAAAAGAAAATAAATAAGAAAAATATCTGTTTTGGGTCGGGAATCAACCCAAATCGGCTTATAAGAGACAAGGAGTGGTAATACAAGCATAATGTTTATTCTTTACACGTTTTTACAATTTTAATTTTTAATGAATTTTATTTCTTATCATAGTTTCCATCTCCTCTAAAATACTTTCAGGAATCTTTTTGGGTCCTTGGTTCTTCTTGAGAAGTTCTATCTTGTCCAGTACGCCCAATCCCCATTTATCCGTAGATTTTATATCGATAGCGGGTTGATGCAATAGCAGTTTCAGCATACTTTTTCTTCCCAAACAAACTGCGACATCCAATCCATGCCTTCCTTCTATTGGTTCGCACCAATTCACATTAAAACCAGCGTCTAATGCAACTTGGACCCATTTAAGATAATTGTTTTTGATTGCTTTAAACCAAAACGATCCAAGTTCGCCCATCTCGCTTTCAGCCAAATGTGCCCCGGCTCGTCTTAGAATGTTGACTACATCAGCATGCTTTTCGATCACAGCATCGAACAGAGGGGTACGACCAAACCTATCTCGGAGATGAATGGAGGCTCCATGGAGTAGTAAGTATTCTACAACTTTCAAGTGACCTTCTCGGCAGGCCATATGAAGAGGAGGGCGCCCGTCGTAGTCGGCGCAGTTGAGGTTGATGAGGTCGCCCATACTTTCCACCAATCGCTGGATACCTTCTATATCATTTGAGCTTGCAGCTGAGCACAGTATGACAGGCCCTAAGGCTTTTTGAGCCAATATCTCTTCTTCCACTGAGAGTACAAAGTCTTCTCTTTCAGTTTCGGAAGGTTTTTTGTTTTTTTCAGAATATTTTAAAAGAATATTAACGAGCGTATTCATTCGGTTGGATGATGCACTGAAACGCGTATGTATGGCCCGGACGGTCAATTCACCGCGTAGGTTTTGGCTCATCATCTTGCGAATTAAGTTTGGATTGTCAGGAGACTTTCCCAACAAGTAAGCGAGCTTTGTCAGTGCACACTCTGGTGTCATATCAGCACCAGGTACAACGCCCACGGCTGCCAACTGCTTTCCTGTAGCATAAGCATCTGTTACAAGGCCCTTGCGGCACTGAGTACAGTTGACGATGACTACACCTCGTTCACTTGCCTCTTTCAAGGCGGCTAGAAGTCCGGGGCGACAGGGCGCATTCCCCGCACCAAAAGTCTCCAAAACCACACCCTTTAGAGGTGGGGCTAAGAAGGTTTGAATTGTCCTATCACTGATACCAGGGAAAAGACGTAAGGATCCTACGTTTGGGTTCAGGTTGGAATTCACTTGAAATCGAGCAATGGTCGTCGGACGAAGTACCAGTGGCCATTTGACATCTGAACATATTTCCGTTAGCTGTGTATTTTTCTACACCTTTTTTTTTTTTTTTTTTTCTTGAATAAACTACACTCACCAATATTGATGCCTACTTCTACTAAAGAGGACATGTTTGGGGAGTCAAAGGCCTCGAAATCCACCGCACTCACTTTACTCGTTCTATTTCCTCTATAGAGTCGCTTACCAAAGTAAAGTGTAACTTCAGGAATGACAAAGTGACCAGCAATTGTCAGAGCTCCTAAAAGGTTCTCTACGGCATCGTTTCTCACTTCGGTCAAAGGGACTTGGGAACCGGTAATAATCACCGTCTTTCCAAGTTCCTCAAGCATAAAACTCAGGGCGCTTGCAGTATAAGCCATTGTGTCAGTACCATGTAGCACAATAAAGGCATCATAGAGCTGATAGTTTAGGTGAATGTCTTCTGCAATACGGACCCAATCTAAGATATAGAAAAAGCCCTTTTAAATGCTTGGCTCACTTTTCGATTTGTGTAGAATTTTTTTTTTTTTTACCTGCCATGGTAATGTCACAAGAGTCTAAAAGAGGGGTATATTCTAGTACGGAATATCTATTGCAGGCCACAGGTTAAAAAAAAAAAAAAAAAAAACATGTCTTGAGAAAGTTTACACAAGAACCTTATTTTTTTCCCAAATAAGCTAATAGGCGTAATAAGACTGGGTAATTGCAGGGTCTTTATCTGTGATGTTTTTTGTGCTCGGGTTTTGACTGTATTTGTGGGTTTTCTCATTTCAAATCTGGATTTGCTGGATACATCGGGTAGGCTATCCAAACTTTCGGTAGAAGAGCATCTTGTCAGTCTATCGTTTGACAAGAGCTCTTCTGGGTCATGAAAACGTTGAACTTTGGATAGATACTCCGATAGGTAATTTGGAAACTATCGATAGATGAATACATATAAAAGGATAGTTCAAATATACGTCGTCTGTCACGCTGCATAGGTCGATACAATACTTACAGGCATATATCCATGCTCGGGTGTATTCTTCATACCAATAGTTCCCCCAGTATAAATCACAAGCACCCTCGATACGTCTATCACACACAAAAGTCAGATCACAATTGACTGTTGAAATCTGGTTTTTTTTTTTTTTTTTTTTTTTTTTGTTAAGCTTTTCATTTAGATTGTTTCTCTACCTGGAACCACCATATCATAGCGATCTGCCCCTAGTTGATGTTCTACAGCAGAATTTTCAAATACATGTGATCCGCTACGAGTAGGTACTGATCTTGCTGGGGAAGCGGATCGCATTTTTTTTTTTCTTTAAAGAAAAGAAAAACAAAACAAAAAAGCTCAGTTACTCTTATTTTGTATACGTCACGAAAAATTTCACACAAGTCTAGAAAAAAAAAAAAAAAAAACGAGCAGAAAGAAACCAAAACTAACGTAGGTAACAAAAAGGACTTGTAGAAAAAATCAGATTATTTATGTCTCATCTACTGTTTTTATCTTATTTCTTGATATTGCCAAATTTAATTGGATATTGCCAACAGACTATAATTTCATTCTCTTTGTTATTGTTTTTTTTTTTTTTTTTTTTTTTTTTTTTAGAAACAACACATCTTTGACCCGTTTTGTTTGGACAAGCATCGTGTGTTTTTGACTGCAAGTGTCATCTGGCTGATGATAGACAGTCTGTAAAGTATACGTGGTGACTGTTTTGAAATCCTCCTCTCTCGCATCGTGTTTAATGTTGCAGATAGTTTTTCCGACATTCCAGCCCAGTCCGTGGCAGCAAATACAAAAACAGTCTCATCTTGTTCAATGGCCGATACGTAAGCCGGGCTATGACAACACAGCGCCTATTTGAGTGATGGGTTCACTGAATGAGCCGTAGCCATGATGAAGCAATGGTTTATCGGCTTAGAAAAAAAAAGGAAAGAAAGTTTGGATTCTTTTTGGTCTAGCTTATGGTAGAAGGACAGAGTATCAATACACAGAGTGTTTCACAAGGACATCCGATAGTTTACGGTTATGACTCAATCCTGTCGACCCAAAAAGGCGTGGGTTGTCTGGGATTTTAAAGCTCAACAGGGTTAGCGTTAGAAAGCTGGCGATGGCTTAACAGGTTTCTAAGCGTCACATTATCTTTGGGTTTATTTTATTTTTTATATACAAATAATCTTAGTTGGTGTTGTTGGTGGTGTTATCGCCAGCAGGATTACCGTTGTCGCTTTGAGCAGCGCGGTTCTTGTAGACCATTTCAAAGAGCTTCAAGGAGCTGGATTGAAGATCGTCGATCTTGGCCTTCAAGTCTTCAGGGTTAGCAGAAGCATCGCCAGCTTGAGCCTTCAAGGCTTCAGCACGAAGGGTGGTGATCTTTTCCTTAAGCTTGTCAGCTTCGGCTTTGTCGAGTTGTTCCTTAAAGTCATCCATGGCCTTTTCGGTTTCGCTCATGACAGAGTCAGCGCGGTTGGCCATTTCAATAGTATCACGACGAGCACGATCAGCTTCAGCGTTAGCTTCAGCTTGTTGAATCATGTTTTCAATTTCATCGTTGCTCAAACCAGAAGAGGCAGCAATGGTCACTAAAAAAAAAAAAGGGAGGAGGGTTAGAGCCATTGGGGAGGGCACGCTAGATTTCACTTACTGGATTGATCGCGGTTGGTGGCCTTGTCTTTGGCGCTGACGTTGACAATACCATCAGCATCGATATCGAATTCAACTTGAATTTGGGGAACACCCTTGGGGGCGGGAGGGATACCAGTCTAGAACCAAGGTTAGGGAAAGGGGGATTTTTTTTTTTTGTTTTTGTTTTGGGTAGGGCTTACCAAGTTAAAGTCACCCAAGAGCTTGTTGTCACGGCAGAGTTCACGTTCACCTTGGAAGACACGAACGGACACTTGGGTTTGGCCGTCAGCGGCAGTAGAAAAGACTTGAGACTTCTTGGTGGGGATGGTAGTGTTACGGTTGATGAGACGCGTAAAGACACCACCGAGGGTTTCGATACCCAAGGAGAGAGGAGTGACATCGAGCAACAAGATGTCAGTGACGGAACCGGCCAATACACCTCCTTGAATGGCAGCCCCAATGGCAACGGCTTCATCTGGGTTAACAGACTTGCTGGGTTCTTTGCCAAATACTTGCTTGACAGTTTCAACCACCTTGGGCATACGGGACATACCGCCTACCAAAATAACGTCGTTCACGTCCTTGTTGGCAATACCGGCATCTTTCATGGCCTTTTCACAGGGAGAGACGGTACGGTTGATAAGCGAACCTACGAGACCTTCGTACTTGGCACGGGTCAACTTGGAGTTGATGTGCTTAGGGCCTGAAGCGTCGGCAGTGATGTAAGGCAAGTTGATATCGGTTTGAACGGTAGATGAGAGTTCAATCTTGGCCTTTTCACATGCTTCACGAATACGTTGGATAGCCATACGGTCGCTGGAGAGGTCAATGCCAGATTCATCCTTGAACTCCTTGACGACATGGCGCACCAGGTGAGAATCGAAATCTTCACCACCCAAGGCAGTATCACCGTTGGTAGACTTGACTTCGAAAACACCGTTTTGAATTTCAAGAATGGAGATATCAAAGGTACCACCACCCAAATCGTAAACGGCAATGGTAGAATCGCCCGACTTGTCCAAACCGTAAGCCAAAGCAGCCGCAGTCGGTTCGTTAATCACACGCATGACTTCCAAACCGGCAATCTTACCAGCGTCCTTGGTGGCTTGACGTTGCGCATCGTTAAAGTAAGCGGGCACGGTAATGACAGCGTGCTTGGCCTTCTTACCAAGGAAACCTTCCGCAGTTTCCTTCATCTTACCCAAGACAAAAGCACCGATTTGAGAAGGAGAGTACTTTTGACTGTTGGCTTCTACCCAAGCATCACCGTTGTTGTGAGCAACAATCTTGTAAGAAACAGCAGGGATGTCAGCTTGAACAGCAGGATCCTTGAATTGACGACCAATCAAACGCTTGGTGGCGTAGACAGTATTTTGAGAGTTGACGACGGCCTAAGTAGAAAAGCGTGTCAAATGGATATTTACCTAATGAGTTTGACTTACTTGACGCTTAGCAGCTTGACCGACCAACAATTCACCGTCTTTGGTGAAAGCGACTACGGAAGGGGTTGTACGGGCACCTTCAGCGTTTTCAATCACTCGAGGGTTCTTGCCTTCCATCACTGACACACAAGAGTTGGTTGTACCCAAATCAATACCGATCACAGGTCCATTCACACCAGAGCTATAAGAGCGAGCAGCAGTGGAAAGAACACCAGTCTAGTTGTCAATCATTTTTTTAATTTTTAATCTCTAATCTCTGCGCCGTTTCACAAAAAAAGGGTATTTCTATTCGATCACTTACGTTACGGGCCAAGGTAGGCAAGAGACGTCTTTGGGCAACCTTGGATAAGTTGTACATCTTTGATTATTTTTAAAAAAGAAAAAGTCAAAAAGAAAAAAAAAAAAGAAAGAAAGAAATCAAAGCTCTATTTAAACAAGGAACCTTTCAAAAAAAAAAAAAAAAAAAAAAAAAAAAAAAAAAAAAATCTTTTGCCGGGGCTTAACTCCGACACGCTTTCCGACTAGCAGAAAAGTACCAATCGAACTCATCGATTGTTCTAATAGAAAATGCTAGCAAAAAAAAAAAAAAAAAAAAAAAAAAAAAACTTGGTGTGATTTATCTGAAGAGAATAATAATAACAAGAAGGATAAGAAAGTATTTATACAGGGGAAGCAGCCAACAGATCAGCAAAACGAGCCACCATCTTTTGCATATCTTCAGATCTTCTAGCGCTTGTTTCCAAAACTTCTTCGTGGTTGGCAATGTATTTTTCAGTGTCAGGTTCTGTTTCTTCAAGGTCAGTCAAGCCCATTTCTCTCATCACCTCAAGCTTAGCGTCCTTTCCCTTTGCGTTGATAACAGAGTTAGTGACCAGACTGATACCCAATACTTTGATACCCGCGTGTCGAGCGACGACGACTTCAGGCACAGTGGACATGCCTACAACATCAGCACCGATGGAAGCCAAATAACGAGCTTCTACACGCGTCTCGAAGCTAGGGCCAGAGACCATACAGTAAACACCTTCACTGATTTCATCTGTAGGGATGCCAATATCAAAAGCAGCCTTAAAGGCCAATTTACGCAGACCGTAAGTGTAAGCGTCCGAGACGGCAGGAAAACGGGTACCAAAGCACTCCAGGTTACGTCCGACCAAAGGATGGGTACCGACCAAGCCAGGCATAGAGAGATGGTCGTTGATGATCATCAAATCACCCACCTTTAACGATGGACGAAGCCCACCACAGGCGTTGGTCACAATCAAGCTTTCAACACCCAACAAAGCCATCACTCGGACTGGAAAGGTCACTTGGCTCATCGGGTGGCCTTCGTAAAAGTGAAAACGACCCACCATAAACACAGTAGGCGTACGCGCTTCTCCCAAATGACCAAACACAAGCTTACCCGCATGGCCAGGCACTGTGCTCAAAACAAAACCCGGAATGTCTTTGTAGTCCAAATCCACTCGGCTTTCTTGATCAATCGTATTCACTAAGCCTCCAAGTCCAGATCCACAAATAATCCCAAGTTTGACACTTTGGAAACTCTCTGGCAACTTGCTACGAATATGTTGCACGCTGGCATGGAAACTTTCTTCAGTAATAACACTCATTGAAAAAAGAAGAAGGGAAAATAGAATAACAGAAAAAAAAAAAAAAAAAAAAAAAAATTATATAGACATTCGAATGAAAACTTTAGCGGGGAGTTTTTTTTTTTTTTTTTTTTTTTTTTTTATTATTGGGCGGTTATTTTTGAGAAAACTGTTGTAAAGTAGAAACAAGTGAGAGTGAGTCTAGAGGCAGAGTTCAACATCAGTTTTGAAAGTCGGCACTTTTCCCACGCTACGTCCAAGGCACCCTGGATAAAAAAGAGGCTATTGTTTTAAAGATACAGTCTAGAAAATGCTAGGGTCTTTTTTTTTTAAGACTATCTAAATATAATCCCAACCGTTCGAAAGCATAGGATATCTTAATCATCAAGAGGGGGACGTATGTACAAGATCTTGACTTGAAAAAAAAAAAAAAAGCGTGTGCAGTATCTCTTTAAAAAGAAACTCTTTTTATTGATATGGATCAGGCATAGGCATGTGTTCCGTAAGATGCCCTAAGCGATGGTGATGGTGATGGGGAGCCAATTGGGCATATTCGGCCAACAACTCCCTTTTGTTTTGATGGTAAAGATGGTATCCCGCTTGACCGAATAAGAGCCGGGGCACATCCACAAGATAGCCCATCGTTCCTTTTACACCTACTTCTTTCTCTGCTTGAATCCAAAAGTTGAGTTTTCCAGTATTTTCATCATAATAACCTGCACAGTAATTTCTCATGCCCATCAATTTCTTATTTTGTCTCTGAATAATTAAAAACAAGGTGCATAAAAGTGATGAGTAAAAAAAAAAATTTAAGATATGAAAAAAAAAGAACATACGGTGTTGCCATTTGGGGAACTCTTGAAAAGGTTGTACATTCTTTCTTCAGTATTTTCGTTAAAGGAAATAAAGGATGAGTTTTGGTTGAGAATCGTCAAGAGGGCTTGGGGAGGGGGTACATTCACAATAGCGCTAGAGATGATCTGTACCATGAAATAAGGATCGCCTTCTTCTTTTTCTTTCATGTCTTTAGAGTAAAGTTTTCCGGCACCACAGCAATGAACCTAATCTTTAAAAGATCAAAAAAAAAAAATCTGTGCAAGTTTCTATTACATCTCCACCCAAGAATGAGATTCGAATAGACTTTTCACGAGCATACTGCTGTAATCTTTCGATAAACCTCTTTCGTTCTTCTACATGCGTTCCCGCTGTCCAGTCTGTATAGAATTCAAAGGTGAGTCATCCTATAAAAACACACACAGACATAGGCAACTTACGATCGTTCATGTCATCCAATAGCTCAGGATCCCCATTCCACTTGTTTAATTGTCCACTGATCACATCGCCCAGGGCGCCGGTTTTTCCAGCAAGGGTAGCAAGGTTAAACCCAGCAGCACCATCCATAATGTTTTCAAACAGGGTCAAACGGGGATAGATCAAAGGAACACCTGTCAAGATCATGAGATGTTTCACAGTGGATGGCATCATTGTGTGTAAGCTCTTAAAGACAGTATCATAGGTCGATTGTTTGCAAACCTCTATTTTTGTTCTCTCCCCGCGGCAGTCAAGCGACACAAAGCCGATATCGGGCCCAAGTGTGGAAATAATATGGTTGCAGGTGGCCACTGTACCACGTATCATCCCATGCTGAGGTGCTAGTTCAACTGTCGTATGTTGCTGGAAAAGATAGTAAAATCGACAGGCATTGGCAAACAGTACTAGTTGAATGGGGGGAAAGACTCAATAAATAAAACCACATGTTCAAGTAGAATTTACCTTGAAAACATTCTGCGCGTTGCATATCGTTAGGGTAAGAACCATAGCCATCAATGATATCCTAAGAAACAGTCAATTCGTATTTTGATTGAGTATATGTGTTACATGATCGTCCCACATGTTCATTGATGGAATGGTAGCAAATGCTTTAGCTACAATAGGGTTTTCTTTAAAACTGACACAAGAGTGAGAAAAAAAAAAAAAAAAAAAAAGGTTTTTTGAGGGTAACCACTTTACCCAAAGTTTTTACAGTAATTCCAAAAAAAGAAATGTTCAAACCCATCCTTCATTTCTTGACTGAGCTGCATTGCCAAACGTTTCGCAGGCATCTTTTCTTCTACCCAAGGCTTCATAAAGTCTTCCTTGATCAATCGATCCTGATAGAGTTGATCCCCTCCACCTAAAAGGACATGAAAAGGCATGACTTGATGCCGATCCAGTACATCCTGCCAAAGAGGTGCTTCCTTTTCTCCAAATTTGTCCTTGATTTCTTGTGGAATATCCGAAAAGCCATTACAAGAATAAAACATGAATCGCATCGATCGATAGAACGAAGGCAGATGGAACTCAAACTGAGGGCTAGCCCAATGTTGAAGAGAGGTCGAGTACGTCGCTCTCTGATCGTTTTCTGTCATAGGCAGACGGACGTCGTATCGCCAGAAATGATACTTTTCAAACGTGTCTAGTTTTTGCGCTGACGGCTTGAACCCTCTCTGCGCCTGGGTGGCAGGTTCAACCAGTTGGATATCCACCGGAGGCGCTTCAGGGTCGGTAGAGACCACGAGGATTGAGCCTTGCCATTCTTGTGTGGTATAGTTGATGCCAATATAGCGTAATAGAGGACCACAGATCACCTCGCCTGCCGGGTGAGCATGGGACCGCATAGAAAAATGGGAAGACAGATGACTCCAATGCTCTTTGAGATGTAGCTCATTCAGGCCAGAGGTAAGTCCATGAAAGCCACTTTCGTGTTGCTGACCATCACCTTGATATCCTTGGTTCTCCATCACTTAATGTACGAGTTATCCCCTCCAAAAATAAAAAAATAAAAAAATAGAGAGAGAGAGAGAGAGAGAGGGATAGATATCAACCCGCACTTGACTCTTCCTTTCAACACTATTGATGCTCCGACGCGTTGGGATCTAGATATAGACCAAGGCACTTGCACTGTTCGATCTTATCCACTGACGATGCTTGTATTACATGAAAGATGGGGTTATAGCAGTACCCGAAAACAAAAAATGGGAACGCCTTACATCAAAAGGCTTGGTAAGCATGTACAATAATAAAAAAAAAAAAATATATATATAAATAAATAAAAAAAAAAAAAAAAGCTATTTTTTCAAGTGATTCTAACTTGCTATCGATTAAAACAAGCACACATGATATTCTGCTGCTGTGCTTTGATCTATCTACAGAAAGGGCTTTGCTTGATAAGCGAGCATAGGCATTCATACGAGCTATATACCGTTTTAAAACCTAACAAAAGTAGACAAGTCTACCGACAAAGAAACGCGCTTATCCCTTTTCTAATAATAATAATAATAATAAAAAAAGATGATGGATGATTCGATTTGGGATTTATGATCGAAAGTCTAGAAAAGGCTAGTAATGCATCGTAAGGAAAGCAGCGCAAGGTAGAAAAAAAAAAAAAAAAATAAAAAATAAAAAACGCTCTTGCTATATATAATGTCATGTATAAGTACGAAAGCCTTTTTTTTTTTTTTTTTTTTTTCTGCTTTTATTTTCTTTTATCTTTTCTATAAAACAAACACACCTCTCTTTTTTTTTTTTTTTTAACTAGTTTCAAAAAACGAAATATGAAATCCGACGGACTCTATACAGTATTTAAACAAAACGAAAGCCTGTCGTTTTATCATCGTTGGAGCTCTAAAGAATGCTCGATGTTATCCAAAGCAGTAGCGAAATACGGAATCCACCGATGGTCTGCGGTAGCCAGTTGCATTCCAGGAAGAACCGCCGTTCAGTGTTCTACTCGTTGGTTTGGAGCTTTAAAGTAAGAAAAGAAAATGAGAGTGCATGAACTGATTGAAGTGTAGTACAAAGATCCATAAGGGCAAATGGTCCAAGGGAGAAGACCGTATTTTGAAAGAGACGGTGGACTATTATGAAGCCAGAAGGCAAGGCGATTCAACGTTACCTTGGAGCAAGATTGCAGAGAATATTCAGTACCGAACAGGTGTTCAATGCCAGGCAAGGTGGACAGAAGCTTTGGACCCCATGATTCATAAGGGAAGATGGTCAGATGAAGAGAATGCACTGCTGGAAAGAGCAGTGGCACAGTTTGGTTGTTGTTGGATTAGAATATCCCGCATGATTCCTACTCGCACCCAACGTCAGTGCCGAACACGTTGGAACCAAATGAAAAACTCAAGAAAAATACAACGTGACAGCACTTTTGAAAATGACGCGTATAAGAGCCTGACAGAAGACAGAACGCGGCGTTATGACAAGAAGGTGGAACCCTCATTTGGTGAAGATACGTCTGTAGATCTTTCTGTTGTCGCCCCTTCTTTTTACCAGACTTATTTTCAGTCCACGTTGGATCACAAAAGCGATCCCTACAACATTCTCCAGTCCGTCAATAATAACTCAATCGCTCTATTTCCCTTTATGGACCCTATCGCATTGACCTCACTAGGAGTCCCTAATTACTCTTTATAACCAAAAAAAAAAAAAAAAAAAAAAAAAAACAAGCCCCTCTGTTTCCCCTTTGGCTGTTTTCAAAGGCTCTCTCTTTCTTTTTTATTCTTATTTTCTGAAGCCTATGTTTATGTTTTTCGTGTTCTTCTAAAAACCTGTGTACTCCTAAATAAAAATTCTGTTCCCCCCCAAAAAAAAAACCTTCCTAGACCGTCCTTGATTCATTTATTTATGTAAGCTTAATATCTACCGTGAGATTAGGCTGAGGTAGACTTATGAAAACGAAATACATAGAATCCATTGAAAAAAAAAAGATAATAATGAATAACTAAGGTTCAGGAGCGGAAAAGAATACCTAAAAATAAAGGGAGAAAGATAGAAAAAATGATCACATGCGCTTCGTATTGGATTGGATCGGTACCACATCACTCAATTATTTCGATCTTACATAGTGTGAAAAGGGGGGGGGTAAGACATAGAATTGAACTGAGGTGTTCTTTTGAGGCTTGTGATCGAATGTTTATTCATTCAATGGGAAAAATTTCAATGTGTGCAATACTTTAGTGTAAAGAATGCATAAACAGTTTTACTCACGCTTTGTTCTATTAAAAAAATATAGGGGAAAAGGAACGAAAGAATCATAAACCCTTATAATCAACTTTTCGGGAGAAATGCTCAAAGAACGATCACAACAAAATCAAATGGTTTGACACAGTGAATAAGAAGAATCAAAAATAATATCCATTTTATTCTTTTGTAGTTTCAAAAAAGAAAGCATTTATTTTCTTTTTTTGTAAAAGTGTGATTGTCCACCCAGTCTATCTGAATGAATTTCTGCAATATGCTTTGGCGCTTTATGTGCGTTTGTCTATCCTTTTTGGGGGTTTTTTTTTTTTTTTTTTTTTTGGGATTCCTGCTGTTTCCATGCAGATTGTGCTGTGTAACACCCAATGCTCTTGGACGTTGTGTTCGGGTTTTGTTCAACCATGTCAGTTCTTTTTTAGTGTGTTTCAATGAGTGTAGCGTATATGTACATGTGTGTTTGCGCGTTTATAGATACTTGGTTATTACATAAAGTTAAAGTAAAGCGAGGCATAAGGCACCTTTTGACAAATACTACTTCCAAAAAAAAGTATTCGCCGTACCAACTGCGACGATTTAATAAACGCTAGAATGTCACGCAGTCTACTAAGGAAGCCTTTGCTTTCTGTACACTCCCCCTTTTTGTGTGTGTGTGTGTGTGTGTGTGTTTTTTTTTTTTTTTTTTTTTATCCTTTGGTTTTTCCAGTAAGTTTATGTCATCTATTGAACTGCAGACAGTCTAGCGCATAGAAAAAAGTGAATATAATAGATCTGGTCGAAATAGTAATCAAAAAAAAAAAAAAAAAAAAAAAAAAAAGAATGCTTTAGTTTTTATTGGAAGGTTTTTAATGTTCTTTTCTACTTTGAGTTATAGAAACTATTAAGTTAAACATGAGTAATTACGCTGTGCATATATATATATATATATATATATATATATATGTGTATATGTGTGTCTACGTTTCTTGATGGGGGTTCAAGAACGTCTTTTTAAACTGGAAGACAACCATTCTAGTCCTTCGTAGAGACCGTCACCTAAACACAGCTTAGATTCTAGATGTGTACAGACAAAACAACCCACTTACCGCTTGTAGCACATGCCGTTTGAATATACCAATGTCTGTTTCTCAAAGACTGTAAACCAAGCTTGTCTGTGATCTCGGCAGCATTCATGGCGTTGGGGAGATCCTGTTTGTTGGCAAATACCAACAAGAGAGCATCACGAAGTTCGTCTTCGTTCAACATTCGTTGAAGTTCATCACGGGCTTCAGATACACGGTCACGATCGTTGGAATCTACCACAAAGATAATCCCTTGGGTGTTTTGAAAGTCTAAACAAGAAAGATGAACTTTTCTCTGTAAGAAATCTAGTTTTGAAGCTTACAGTGTCTCCATAAGGGTCGGATCTTGTCTTGTCCTCCAACATCCCAAACAGTGAATGAGATATTTTTATATTCCACCGTCTCCACATTGAAACCTAAGGGGGCTTCATCAGTACTATAGCCCTAAAAACGCTCGCTTACCAATGGTAGGAATTGTAGTGACGATCTCACCAAGTTTGAGTTTGTACAGGATAGTGGTCTTACCAGCCGCATCAAGACCCACCATAAGAATACGCATTTCTCTTTTGCCAAAGAGTTCAGAAAAGAGGGAGGAAAAGCTGATGCCCATGATGATCTATCAATAATACAATCGAAAACCAAGAAAAAAAAAAAAAAAGAAAAGAGTTATTGGAAGGATACTTGATGGCTTTAAAGTTCAGATTTAGCCAATCAGACAAGCAAAAGTGTAGAAAAAAAAAAAAAAAAAAAAAAAAATTCCTTCCGCCCTTCTTTTTATTCTAACTATTTTCATTATGACTTTTACGTAAAGCGTTTTCTTTTGACCACGTATAAAAAAAAAAGGATAATAACGAATTTTTGGACTGTAGGACGGCTACACGTGATCAAGTGTATGTGCCTGAAACGTTTCTTAAGAAACAACGCACCACAGAAAAGGCCCATGCGCAAAAGACGGTTGCCTTGGCCCAAGAAAGAAAAGAAAAAAAAGATGCCCGGAAGGTGATGTTCAAACGAGCGGATGCGTATGTGAAAGAATATCGGCAAAAGGAGAATGATACGATCCGACTGCGACGTCTGGCCAAACAGAATGGGAATTATTACGTACCTGCTCAGCCCATGCTTTACTTTGTAGTACGTATCAAGGGCGTGAATGAGGTTCATCCGAAAGTAAAGAAAGTGCTTGAACTCTTTCGTCTTTTGCAGATCAACCATGGGGTGTTTGTGAGACTCAACAAGGCCACCTCACAGATGCTTCAGATTGTCGAACCCTATGTGACTTATGGAGCACCCAACTTGAAAACCGTCCGTGAACTGATCTACAAAAGAGGGTATATCAAAAGCAAAGAGGGCCATCGTCTGCCCATCACTGACAACCAGCTTATCAAAGACGGCTTGGAGAAATACGGAGTGATCTGTATCGAAGACTTGATTCATGAAATCTTTACCGTCGGTGAGCATTTCAAGGCCATCAACCACTTTCTCTGGCCTTTCAAACTGAGTAATCCTACAGGCGGCTGGAAGCCCAGAAAGTTTAAACATTATGTAGAAGGAGGCGATGCAGGCGATAGAGAATTCGATATCAATCGACTGATTCAATCCATGATTTAAAAAAGTCATCTTTTTCCATACCCTTTGTACATAACGCGAATTGATGAATAAAAGAATGTGACGTTGTTTGTAGCCAGCCTCTCTCTCTCTGTTTTTTTTTTTTTTTTTTTTTTTTTTTTTTTTTAGTTTTAGGGGAGGAATGAACCAAGGGTTTGCTTCACGATTAGAAGAGGTGATTAAAAACAATGATTTCTTTCAACGCTATGCACTACAACAGTTCAACAGGATTAATGAGCAAGAGGAAGAACGACAGACGATGGTGATGTATCAGAGTCTTGTAGGAGAAAAGAACACGAACTGTAACCGGTATGCCAAAATCGTACCGTACGACAAGAGTCGTATTGTGCTTGAGGACCGACGGATGGGAGAGAACGACTATATCAATGCGAGTCTGATTGTAGCGCCGTATGGGATACCGCGGCATTATATTGCCACGCAAGGACCGTTGAGAAACACGGTGGTGGATTTCTGGCGTGCGGTGCTAGAGTACTGTGTGCCGGTGATTGTATGCCTAACGACGGAAACTGAGAACGAGCTAGAGAAATGTACACGGTATTGGCCTTTGGGGGACAAGACGATGCGACTCCAGGAAGGCGAGGTGAGGGTAGTACTGAGAAATAGCGAGGAAGAGAAGGTGAATCGTTCTGCAGGCTGTGTGATCCGGGAGATCAAGGTAGAGGTCTACCGACAGCAGCTGTTGGTGGAAGAGGCCAAGGTGGTTCAGCTTCAGTTTCTGGGCTGGCCCGACCATGGCGTGCCGGACAAGCCAGATAAGCTGATAGGACTTATCAAGTTGGCCAGAGGCTATCGTGCGTCAGGCAAACCTATGTTGGTTCATTGTAGTGCCGGTTGCGGTAGAACAGGCGCGTTTTGTGTGATTGATTCAGCAGAGTGTTTGGTTCGAATGCACGCTTGTGCCATGGATCCAATTGCACACTTGACAGAGGAGTTTCGAAAACACAGAACGACTTTGGTTCAAACACAGTCACAGTTTAACTTTTGCTATGTCACCTTGTTGCAGCTTTTGAAAGAAAATAATGAGAAATAAAAAAATTTTTTTTTTGTTGAAGCCTAGAATACATTCTTTGTTTCTGAAAAGACAGTGTCTTTTTTTTTTTTTTGCATTCTTTTACAAAAGCGCTTTATCCTGTGTAGACCGAGTTTAGAGAGAGAGAGAGCATTCCTCTTTATTCAGAATGTTTCTCAATAAGAAGCACTGTTACTATCTGGTGGGCGATACGCGAGGCTAAAAAGGGAAATTGTGTGGGAAAGATCCGGGATTTGAAAGAGTTGAGTTTGCTGTGTTTTCTGTAAGTGTCCTGTGTTTACTATATTTAACTATTTCATTTTAAACAAACATGCTGAAAGAAGTGGTTATAGGAGACAATGGCCGTCAAGGGGGGGGCGCGTTACACAAACGTGGTTGCGAACAGAGTTATTTCTCGATATAGTAATGCGGGCGAGGAGTTGAAAGCTAACGCGCTTCGTTAGAAATGTCATTGTTAACTCTTTTGTACATCAGAAACTAAAAATAACAAGAAAAAATTTTTTTTTTTTTTTTTTTTTTTTTTTTCTGAAAAGATTAAATATTAAAGATCGACAAGAATAAAACACGAAAAAAGACAACTGTTTTGCGTGTGCTCTCTATTTTATTTTATTTTTATTTTTATTTTTTATTTTTTATTTTTTTTACAGGGAGCACTTACGTTACATTCCATGTTGGATTTTATCCAAGAGAAATAATTGGAAAATTTTCTTTTTTGGCAACATTCGGTTCCCTCCTATAAAATTTTAAAGGGAAAAAGAACGATCTAAAGAAAGAGTATAAAAGGCAAAAGGCTTTTCATTTTATTTTATTTTTTTATTTTTTTATTTTTTTATTTTTTTATTTTTTATTTTTTTTTTTTTACGCTTCAGTTTTTCTTTTTTTGATAGAAAGAAAGAGAGCCATGAACATTGAAAAAAAGTCAACAGTCAGCCAGAAACAAGTGGAGTGTCTGCCAGCCAAAGTAGCCAGACATACACTCCACGCAGGCTTTCTGGCCAACTACACGATTGAGCAAGCGCTAGGCTCTGGCGGCTATGGCTGTGTAGTATCAGCGCGCGAGAAGAAAAGTGGGGTTGAACGCGCAGTGAAATTCATCTACCGCGAGATGATTCCTGCCAACCAGTGGGTGGAGGATGCAGTGCTGGGCTTGATGCCAATGGAAGTGTATATCCTCAAACATATTCAGCACAACAACATTATTGGCTACGTGGACTTTTACCAAGACGAACGGTTCTGTTATTTTGTGATGGAAATGCACGGCTCACAATGGACAACAATGGATGACAGTACCTCCCGGTCACCGGCCCTTTCCGAAACCTCGCTGAGCACATGTTCCTCTGTGTTCGATTCACCCCAGCAAGCCTATTTGCCCGATCCGCCCTCAATCAAGCGACGTACCTCGTGCGACCTGTTTGAATGCATCGAGAAACACAACTACTTTCAAGAGCCTCTCGCAAAACACATCTTTTTGCAAATCGCCCACGCAGTTGCCTTTCTTGATGTGCTCGGCATCTGCCATCGCGACATCAAAGATGAAAACATCGTCATCGATGACCACTATAGAGTCAAACTCATCGATTTTGGCGCCGCCCTTCTCCTCCCTCGTCATTACGGCGATACACGCCCTTATCTCACCCACAAGTTTTATGGCACTGTCAGTTTTGCCTCCCCAGAAATACTTTTGGCACAACCTTACGCTGCTGAACCCGCAGAGATCTGGTCGCTCGGTGTTCTTCTCTACACTATTCTCTTGGGCGAGGTTCCCTTTCACACGCCTGCCATGTCGCTCTCCGCTCGTTTTGCTACCCCCAAATTGCCCGTCTCTCGTTCAGCGATGCATCTCATCTCTTGCATGCTTCATCGTTCTCCCCAACACAGACCTACCATTCATCAGGTTCTCTCTCATCCCTGGCTTGCTTAAACCGTTACAAAGTATGCGCTTGCGCATCGGCTGCTCTTTGGCTTCATTTTATTCCCCTTATGTTTTATTTATGATCTTTTTCTCTACTGTACTTTTTTTTCTATGCCCTCTCTCTCTCTCTCTCTCTCTCTCTCTCTTTTCAACACTTGTAAATCCTTTTTTTTTTTTTTTTTTTTTCAAAGCCACACCTTCATAGACACACCATCGACAACAACAACAATAATAACAATAATAATAATAACAATAGTAATAATAGTAATAAAAAAAAAAATTGACTTTTATTTCAGATTTCTTCTCTTTTTATAAGAAGCGTCCGGGAGAGAATCTGGTTTTTGCTTTGGCCTTCGAACCGAAAGACGAAAACTTAGACGACGAAACAAACTGGGCGTCTTTTTGATCTCGGTCGGTCCATCGTCGTGTAATGAGACAGGAGGGGAATGCGGTGGGGAAGGCATGGGCGGTGCATAGAGCGTAGGCTTACTTTCGTACATAAAAGCCGTAATCTTGTTTTCTTTTTCGGCAATAATCCGGGTGAGCGCTTCGTTTTTGAGTGAGAGCTCGGTCGATTTTTGTGTGAGTCGCACGACTTCTTTTAACAGTTCGTCTCGCGAAGACTGAAGTCGTTGATCTTCCATCGTCGCTTGTTCAATCTCTGCCTGTAGACTGTTCAGTCGGTTGACATAATAACTTTCCATTGACTGCCACGCATCTTGTTCTCTATCCCCTTTCACTTTAGTTTTCTCACCCTCTTTTTGTTTTTATTCTTACTTTCTTGAACTCTCATCTTCTTCTTTGACTCGGCTTGTGTTTTGAATTTGCATATTTTTTAAATTAAAGGATAGCTTTTTTTCTACACGTTAATCATTTTTTCCTCTCTCTCTTTTTTTTTTTTTTTTTTTTTTTGTTACGTTGTTTTCTTTATAAGGGGTATCATGCATCATTGCTATTATTGTGGTTAAAAGTATTAGTGTTGTTATGAATGGGATTTTGAAAAAAAAAAAAAAAAAAAGAAAAAAGAAATGCAAAAGAAATCCAGGCTTAATATTTATAGAGTAATTGTTCCCCCGATAATTATTCTAAAAGATTACGTTCTGTGTCACGAAATGGCCATTTAGATGCACACAAGATGACAATAGTTCAGCTGACGCAATAAAAAAAGGCACTATTTAAGGGGATCTTCATATAAAAGTATAGTGTAACCCTTTACGTACACACAAAGCCTCTCTCAGGTACACATCTCGCATCCAACGGACTGTTTATTCTTCACAAGACATCCCTTCCATTGGCTATGTCTGACACTCATTTCAGGATGGGTTGAAATCTTGAGGCTTATCCACACACCAGTCATGAAAGAGCTTAAAATGACGCGTCAAAGAAAAGTCTTGAGAACAAGCGTTTCAACAGCAACTGCTTGTAACAAAAAAGCAGTTCAACTAAAAACATAAACACAAAAAAATCACCTTCTTTTTTCTATAGCTTTGTTGTCTATGTTAGTGAGGCTTTAGATTTTTTTTGTTTTTTTTTTGTTTTTTTTTGTTTTTTTTTTTTTTTTTTAGGCCTTTCTAAAAGGGGGTGTCACAGACAAATGACTTTAGCTTGATATTCTTACGTCAGACCTTGTCTAACGTGGATCCCCTTTAGAGCCGTAGTCTTGTTATTATTATTATTATTATTATTATTATTATTGGTAACTAGTCTGGAAAATTTAAGTTTGTTCAAATATGTACTAAGCAATAATAACCTTCTTTAAAACATAATTGAATCTGATTACTACTGGCGGCGATCGCCACTTGAATTGGGGGCTGGCACAGTAGATCACATGATATTCTGTAGTTTGCTTGACCAGAAAAAAAAAAAAAAACCTTAATTTGTTTGGATCCTCGTCTCTACGCAGGTGAATTGGCTGCGGATTTCAAAAGTACTTTACACGAACTCAATGGCTGAAACAAACCTTTTGAGTCATTTTTCAAAGGCTTTTGCAGTTAATTTTCTATCTATTTTTTTTTTTTTTTTTTTTTTGTCTGTCAACCAAAAAAAAAAAATTTACAGATTCTTTGCGACCCAAGCTTTCTTTTTCCAAAAAAAAAAAAAAAAAAATGGTGAAAGCAGTCAAAGGGGTTTTATTGGAATGTGACAGTACAGTGAAACAAATTGTACTCAATTTGAACAAAAGAGGAAACTTTGTCATCGAAGACTTAGACGAAACCCATCTATTCATTGAGGCCTCTTGGGTTGAACAGCTCAAATACGAATTAGATAAAATCTTGGACGAAAACTCTTATACCATCTCAGCTGAAGAAAAAGAAGCAAGAAAGAACTAAAAACTCAACCTTTTCTTTTCTTTTTTTTTTTTTTTTTTTTAATCTTTCATTTATATAAAAAGCAAACCATTTAGCATTTCAGCATTTCAATTCAGTTTTATTAAGCAAAAAAAAAAAAAAAAAGATAATGAAGAAAGTATGTCTTGTTTGTCAAACAACTTCATTTCGAAGATCGGCCGATTCCGGTCTTGTATGCAAATACGGGCATAAAGTATTAGGTATTCAGCAAGAACAAGGGGATGAAGACACTGTCGGCTACGGTGTTCGAAAGAAAGTGAAAAAGCTACAGGAAAACACAGCACTTACCCCTGCCCAACATAAAAGCTATGAGATTCAGATTATGCAGTTTGCTTTGCAGGTCATGGCACGTACTCTTCTCGAAGATTTCGGTTTTCCTCCCGAATTCGAAACAACACTGAGAGAGTTTTGGATTCTGTACCTTTCCGAATCAAAATATGAAATGGCAGAAGCTTATCGATTTGAAGCAGAGGAAAAGAAGCCAAGGTTTAATTCATGTCAGGAAGAGGACATGGAAGGCTTGGATCTCTTTAGCGATCCCGAAGCATCAGAAGAAGAAGACCTTACTGAAGAATCCAAGGAGAAAAGCCACTTTCCAGGAGCCCATTGGCCTGTTCTGAACTACTCGCATACACTCGCCTTTATCTATATCACTTGTATCTACCTTCGCTATCCTGTCTTGCCTAATGATATCCTCACCTGGTGCAAAACAACCAAGTTGCCCTACTTGACAATCTCTAGCCGGATTCCTAAAGACATCCTGGGCAGTATGAAGCTCTACCGACTCGAGAGAATGAATCGATTACCAACTTTGTACCGTCTCAAGTGGTCTTCCTATCGTATCGCACATGTCTTTCATATCAAATGCGGCCTAGAGATTCCTAATTATAACGTGCCTCTCTATTTAGATCGTTTTTGCTCTTATTATTTCTTGCCAGGTAACTCACTTTTTATCACTTTTCTAAAGGCTCAACCTCTTCTAGTGGAAGGTTACCTGATCGCAACTCATATTTACGAACAATTGCTTCAACTGGGCTCTCAAGGTCTTCTTCACATACCTCGTTTCAATTTAGGTCAACACAAGGAATACAAGCATCCTTCCATCCCTTCCATTGCACTGGCTTGTGTCATTGCCACTGCAAAAATCCTTTATAGTGTTGATGGAAGTGAAGCGTAAGTAGGAATCCCTCCCCAAAAAAAAAAAGTGGGACCCTATTCATACTGTCCCTAGTGATTTAGAAAAAGCAAGCCCTTTTAACAAATATCTTTCAAAAGAAGAATGGCTAAAGAAGATCCACGTAAATAAAAAGCTATGGGCCTCCAGAATAGAAAGTACAGAAACAGTAGACTTTATGATTGACCTGTTGAAAGAAAGATCCACAGCGGACGTGATCTCTATTGAACCCAAAAGACAATTAGGTAAGGGACTGGATGTCTTTTTTTTTTTTTTTTTTTTTTTTTTTTGAGGGGGGGGGAGCTCATTGTGTACGACAGGTGCACTTGCCAGTATGGTATCTTCACGCGAACCTGAAGAAACAAAAGAGCGCCCACATATTCTGGGCCCTTTTATGCAACCTCCAGAAGTATTGGACGCCACCCTTGACCGTAAAAAGCGACAGTTATTTGATGAGCCACTTTTTTATTACTACCGTAAAGATGGATTTCGACCCAAAGATTATACCTCACTTCTCAAGCTAGCCAGTTACATCGATGGCGATATATACCAAGTGGAGGAGGCGATGAAACTCGTCGATGATGTCGTCACGCGGCTGTTTTGTGACGAAACGTTTAAATATACAAAGGCTTCACAAAAACTCTATGAAGAGCGATACGGATTGGCTACAACAAAAGAACAATAGCCACTCACCCTTTCTTTCTATTCATACTCTTTATTACCAATATTAAATGGCACGTTTTGACCCTTGAAGCATGATAGCCTCTCTTGCTTTACCAAAGGCTAAATCGAAATTGGATGGCAAATGGTCTGTCAAAATGGACTTTTTGATCACCACTTCGTAACATACGTTTTCAGCAGCTGTTTTTTCAATATCAATCCGTTTCTTGTTCATCTGTGTGAGGTCCTAAAGATCATCATAAGAGACAGAGATAATCGATGATTGGTTACCTCCCAGAATTGATAGACCTGTCCGGCAACGTACAGCTGAGCATATGCGTTTCTGTTTTTAGTAAAGTACTAGAGACATACATCTTACCCTAGGATTGTCTTCCGAATTCAACAGTCTTTGACGGACCTCTGCAATACGTTCAAACATGATTTGCCACTTTTCCCCCTGGATGTTATTTCCCAGCAGTATGTCCTTTAGACTCGGTCCATTCTGAGATGCTTCTACACTTGCTATAATCAGCTCTTTTAAGTCCATCATGGATCCATAGCTCATTTTGCTGGCGATATCCTCAGCAAATACAAAGGATTGAATGACGTCCTAACCTGTGGGTAAGGTCAATGAAGGGGGGGGGAGGACAACAGGTTTACCTTGTGTCTTTCGGCTAGCTCCAGACTTTGACCACAGGCAGGTGCATAGCCAAAACATTTCAAATCGAAACCATGCACTTTCTCTTCCAGTTCCTTCTTATGACTCATCAACAGATCCGTCAAAATGGCTGCAGTGGCCGCACCCAGACTGTGGCCTACAATAATCAAAAGAGTCGCGTTGGATTCATTCATCAACGTCAAAAGTTGCGGCATAACAGATTGAAAAAACCAGATGGCAGAACGCTGGTTTTGAAAAGGTTATGTGTCATTGTCCTGTTTGATTTCATAGATACCTTCATGCCGCTATGAACAAAACCGCCTTTCCAAGGCTCGTATTCACATACTAAATCTGTCAAGGTATCCATTAGACTCTATAAAGGGTGAGGTCGTTGTTTTTAAGCCAAAAAAAAATAAATAAATAAATAAATAAAAAGGACAGTGAGGGAAGGCATACCATCGTACCACGAATAGAAAGAACAATAGAACTGGTGAACCGATCCCTAGCAATAAAATAACTTGGACGAAACGCTTCTGAGGATCCAAAATTGTAGGAAAGAAGGTCCTCTTTGGGTATCGCCAAATATTCAATAACAGACCTGGCATCCGAATGCTCTCTGATAGCATCCGAAAGAATACCGTTTCCTTTGCCTATCAAGTTCAGACCTTTCCAGCCATAGGAAGCGACAGAGAATTTCCAAAAACGAGACGCCATTTCTATTTCGGAGAGATCCGACACTCGGTGGGAGATTCTAGGTCGTGGTAGACTCTCAAAGAACTTTTCTAGGATAGAAAGGCCGGTGATAACCTGCAGGTGGGTCAATTCGAACCCTTGACCCTTTTTTTTTTTTTTTTTTTTTTTTTTTTTGAAAAGATAAGTAAGAAGAACAAAGACAAAAGAAAGCCTACTTACAAAGGCAGCCAAAAGATGGCTGACCATTCCCACCACCTGGTTTTTGCCTTGGTCTTTTGACTCGTGCTCTATGGGTGAAGTGGCAGACACCATGTCGCCAAAGTCTTCTTCATCTTCGGTGCTGCTTTCTACCGCCAAAGGTTGCATGGGATCGTCTGGGTCGGAGGCTTGGCCAGAGTCGTAACGGTTCCTAAGCTCACCACTGTTTTTCTTTTTGCGTTCTCGATGAAACATGGTGTGCCGCTTGGTTTCGATAGCGAGCTGCTCCTCCACGAGCAAGTTAATCGCCGATGCAGGTACGGCACTCATCACCAATGGCTGTTGCTCGGAAGCAGAAAGGAACTGGTGCTCGATCTGTATCTGTAATGCGCCGATATTGTTCACCCTCGTTCGTTCTCGACCAATGCTCGAACTTGCCCCGGATGAGAGCGTTTTGTGCCAGATCTCATAAAAGCTTGTAAAGCAAGTGGGCATAGCCTTGAGTAGGTTCAGCCGAATCTCTGTACGGCCCAAATGCTTCTCTGCACTATAAAAATAGCCTGTTCTATCCACCAAATCCAGCTGGACCGTTCCGAACAGTTGAGCATGAAACGTCACGTTAAAACAAAACACTTTATCCCCTTTGCAGTCTTCTATGGAGGCCTCGTGCCGTTGATCTTTGGTTTATTTATTTATTTAGTCAGCCACTTCAAAACCATCTCCTCACCTCCTAATGTCAGGATCAATTGACATTGAGTTACTTTGACATTAAACAAAAAATCAACTACTTTAAGCTAAATTCTCTCAATAAACAATAACGCACCAAGAAGCCCTTCATAACCAAAAAAAAAAAAAAAAAAGTTCCCTTTTACTTTAATAAATCCCAAGTTTTCTTTAGTAGACATTGTAACAAAACAAAAATCAATTTTTTTTTTTTTTTTTTTTTTGTTGGATAAAAATAATTTTCTTAAGCACGCGTACGGAATAGAAAAAGGCTTTCCAGCCGTCCCAAGAAGTATACCTGCATATTTTAAAGTCAATAGTAATCAACACACGCTCACTGCTTGGAGATAGGGAATAGAACGGCCCCCTTGTTTTATTGGTGGCAACCATGTTTTTTTTTTTTTTTTTTTTTTTCCTAAAAGAACTGCTTCCGTAAAAAACACAGGATGCAGAGAACTGACAGGGCCGATCCCAATAGGATAGCGCGTCTAGAAAGTAGCTTTTTTTTTTTTGTGATTTGCACTGCATCTCTCTCTCTCTCTCTCTCTCTCTTGGTCTATAAACTACGGTCGTCTTCTTTAAAACCGTGCTTTTGTTTATAACTCTAAAGTGCTTGCCTTTCAATAGTCTCGGAAGTGAAAAGGCAATGATGTCATGCTGAAGCAGACGCTTTTCAAGGAGTCATACTTCAAAAGATTTTTAATAGGCAATACGATGGCCACATTTATTCAAGACTAGATTGCTTGTGTTGGCCACAGACCGTTAGGGCTGCCAAAGAAGGTTAAACTCTGTACTCTAAAACAAACCTCCCCTTTTTATTGTCTCAAACAGTACGTCGTTTGAACAACCGCACCCTATCGTCCTGGGGCAGTCAACAGGAGCATCCTACCTGACTTCGGAGTCGGTAAAAAGCGAATCTAAAAAAAAAAAAAAAAAAAAAAAAAAAACAGAGAAACGGTGATAAAAAGGTACAAAAGGTGTGTTGTTGTCTTTTACTTTTTCTTTTACTTTACTTGTTTTCAAATGGCTTTCGGAGACGATTCTACTGTCAGTGAAAGAGATCCCTTGTTGTCACCTGACCGCCGTCAAGACTACAATTCTGGCCAGCATAAGTTTAATAGAAATAATAATGATGGTAAGTTTTTAAGTAAATTTGTCTTTTGGCCATACTTTTTGAGGGGGGGGGGGTAGAGAGCATGAGTATATAAGCAACAGTACAACGCAGGTAGTTTTTGTTTATTATTGCTCTTTTTCATTCTATAATCATCATGTCTTCTTGTTCCTCTATTACTGCTGTACATAACATTGCCAAAAACGAAAACGGCTCTCTACCTTTTCACAAAAACCAAACTACAGACTCTTCCATACTAACTAGCAATACAGACGATCTTGGTACAAGCCGATTGTCAAAGTTTGACAAGTTTTTACGAAAATCGCAAGGCTTCCGACAGACCGTAAATAGACTTATAAACACATCTTGTTTCTTACTGACTTTAAACCAACAGAACAGAGAATTTTTGGCTGAATTCATTGGTACCCTCGTGCTCGTCTTTTTGACTTGCGGTTTTTGTGCAGAACAAACATTGAACATTGAAAACTCCAAGTCCTGGTTGACCTCTTCTCTTGGCTCTGGTCTTGCTGTACTGCTTGGTATCTGTATGGCTGGCCATGTCTCTGTAAGAAATCAGGGTTATCATGGAAACCGTTACTAACCCATCCCATAGGGAGGTCATCTGAATCCTGCTATTACTATTGCCTTTGCTATCTTTAGTGGATTCCCTCTTCGTAAGGTCCCTGTCTATATCTCTGCTCAACTCATGGGCGCCTTTACCGGCGCTGCCTTGCTTTATTCCATTATTGAACCTGCCCTGACTCAGTTCGACCACGGCAAACGACAGGTGTTGGGTGAACTCTCGACCGCCTCTATCTTTGGTACCTACCCTCCTCTCTATGTAGGTACCGGGTCTGCCGTTGTATCCGAAATCATGGGCACAGCACTCTTGCTGATGGTTGTCATGGTTACCGGACACCCCAACAATTTGCCTTTCCGAACTGCCCAAGGCGTCATGATCGCTATCGCCATCACAACCATCTCGCTCTGTATTGGCTATACCTCTGGATTCTCTTTAAACCCTGCTCGTGACTTTGGCCCTCGTCTGTTTGCCTCCATGGCAGGCTGGGGAGTAGAAGTCTTCACTGTACATCATTATTATGCTATCGTACCCATGTTCTCTCCTATCTTGGGTGGCATCTTGGGTGCCTTTATCTACACGGTCTTTATTGATTAAGAATTATCAAGAAATGATTCCCCTCCCCCCCCCTTTCTTCCCTGTAATTTATAAATAAATAAATAAAAAAATATTCTAGTTTTTATTATTTCAATCTACAATGTTTATTTTTTTTTTTTTTATTAGAGAAAAAAATAAATAAAAAAAAAAAAGGGGGAGGATTAGAATGGTGGATTGTATTAAGGATTCGCTTAGGTGAGGTTTTTGTTAAGTTATTGAAGGGTGCCCATGGCTTGAGAAGGGTCAGGTTCATACGTACAAAGGGAAGGATCGATTTTGATTTGATTGATCAAAGTCCTTAGAAAGGCCTGCTCGTACTTTGAGTTTTCAAATACTGTAGTTAAGCTTTCAGAGGGGCATCTTAGAAAGTTGGGTGCAAAGACCATGGCTAGGTTGTTTACGTTCATTAGCGTATGCGATATAACATCAGGTGTATTGAATTCCTAACGTTGGGTTAAAAAACTGTTGCCTTTTCATGAGTTTGTTACCTGCAAAAAGCTAATGATAAATAAGGCAATTCGCCGATTGGTATCTGGCAGCTGGTTAATGATAGCAACCGCCTTTTCTGCATCTTCTGCATATTGAATACAATCGTAATAGTGTTCAGATGTAATAATAGGGTCGGCGAGATCTCTCAGCCAATATTTCAATAAGGATGCAGGTACATTAGGGTCTGTGATACCCTCCGCATTGTAATTTCCATTTTCGATACGCACGCGCTATAAGAAGGTTAAGTTGGGGTCACTCGTAGATGGTTGTTTTCATACCAAATCCGTAACGGCATCTGCATCACCAGGAATACGAAAGATACCTTCAGACAGATAGCCATGGGTTGCTCTCACCGTACTGGCCAAGAAAGGTACGATCATGGGTATCTGAACAGTAGGATCTAGACTCTGTTGAAGATCCATAATAAGCGAAAGGGACTCACCAAAAACAGAAGGTCGAAAAGGAGCTTCCTTAGCACGAGCAATCTCAGCCACGGTCAGGACTTTTCCTTTGGCACCCCTTTTGCAAACCCTTTTGAGCTTATTAGAAACATGGCGGCTCATTGTTGCTATCTTTTCGTCGCCTGATGAAAAATGCTGTTTGACAAAATTGTTGAGATAGTCTTCTAGGTTTTTAGAGGGCGGAAAGGTCACACTGATTATGCACAACAATTCCCAGCCTTTGTACACGCTTGATCTAATCGATGGTTAGTGGCAAAGCTCTGTGTTTCAGATTCGCCCTTACGTCTGCGGATTTTCGTTTAGCTGTTTACACACTTGCACATAGATTTCGTCCCTCATCTGTCCTTTGGTGATCCCGCACGTCAACACGTTCTGGATATCTTCCACCTCACTGCTGTTTCGAGGACGGGATCGGTCGCCCATGATCATCTGTATCCATTTGAAGCACCTTAGGCCGTCTTTATAAAGATCTTTGTTCATCATAATCAGTGGCTGACGAAGCGATTCCTGAATTCGAGTCAATTAGACGCATCTCCCCACCTCCCCTCCCTTCTTACCTTGGTCCACTTCAACATCTCTTTTACAGGCACGCGCTTCCTGAACAGACCTCGTTTGTGCGTGGCAAAGAACTTTTGTGCAAATCCGTCAATAGCAAACCGATTGATCTCTTGTTGTAATCCAACAGGAAGCGTAGGCCTATAGAAAGTAAGTCGGGATACCAGGCTCTCAAATCTCATTCGCTTACTTTCTCAAGGTGGCTGAAGGGGTTGTCGGCGGGGATTTCTGATTGAGTGGGTTCATAGTGGCAGCCAATTCTGTTCAGGTAGTTTAGTTTTTCGAGAACAATGGCTGGAAAGTGTTTTGTTTACCTGGGTTGTTGGTGGGCGAACTGATGGCTACAGAAAATCGTTGTGTGGGCGAACTAGAACGATGGACCAGGTTTTTGAAAGGTCCTGTTTTGAATAAGGGTAAATAGGATCCCCTGGATACACTTGGTGCCTATAACAACAACAACAACAACAAAAAAAAAAGAAGGGAGAGTTAAGGAGAGCTAATCAACAACCATAACAAAAATGATAAAAAAGGCTGGTGTCGGCTGCAGAACATACGCTTTGTTTTCTGTCTTCTGGCGCTTTGTCCACCATCTCTGTCGTCATACCGTCTGAAGTTGATCGCTGGTGTTGTCTTCTTGTTGCGTTGTTGGTCGGCTCTGCTATTATTTCAGACAGATCAAGTGAACGGCTGTTTCTTTTCATAGTGTTGTGTGGAATAGAAGGGCTTTTAACTAATAAGGACATGCTTTTTTTTTTTTTTAAGATAGAAAAAGAAAAATCTTTTCTACAAAGAAAAAGAAAATAAAGCAATCTATATAAAAAAAAAAAAAGAGTTGCTAAAGAAAAGAAAGCTACTTTTTTGTTATCTCTCTTTTTTTTTTTTTTTTTTTTTTCTAACTCGGATTTTGACAAAGGAAAATAAAATTGAGTATGTGGGTCGGACCCAATTAGAGGCATTTGCACGTGGTTAGCAATTTACAGTGTTTTTCACTGCTTTTTTGGACTCATTCGTTTGGTTTTGCAGACTGAATTTTATTTGTTTTTTCGGATTTTCATATTGAAGAAATCAGATATTTAACGTTCGTCCATCGTTGGAAAAAGCAAAAGGCTACTTCATTCAGACAGAGTAGCAAACGGCAAGACCAAAGATGAATAATATAAGACCTCTTTTAATGAACGCCTATTCCAGAATGTGATTGAGTTTCTATTTAAGCCTCAAAGTAGTCTTTGACTCTATAGCCTGCACTCCAAAATGACTGCAGACCGATAGTAGCCAATAAAGTGTACAGTAAAACCTGATTGCCACGCCTCTGAGAACGTTGACTCCTATCTTTTTCCTGTCTTTCTCGCTCTCTCGTTCTAATCTCTTGGTGGTTCTTTCTTTGGCCAAACGTTGGTCTCTCGGTTCTTTATAGCGGCTTTCGCCTGTTATCTTGTCAAAAAAGGAAAGCCCTAATTAACGCAGCGAAAAAATATATATAAAAAATTCCTTTGATTACTCAATTTACACAAAAAGAGCAAGACTATCCGGCTCTTTAGGGTCAATTTATACCAAACAAAAATAGCGTCTTGGTAATAATTAAAAAAGCAAACATCCAAAAAAAAAAAAAAGGAAAAAGTTGATGCGCTTTTTTATCGTGGGACAATGTAAACCGTGCTTATATAAAAGACTTCTGTCCTTTTGAGTGCTCTGTAAAATAAAGACCAAAACAAAAAACTAAAAGCTGGTAAATCGTTTAAAGAGCTTAAAGATGAATGTCAGCCGCATCTTTTATTGCCCTACTCTTTTTTTGGGCTGGCCCAGGCTCTAAATTTTTTTTTTGTTTTTGGAAAATCACGTGAATCCAACTAGGAGGCTTTCTCTTATACTTGAGTTTACAAACAGTAAAAAATCGATCACAGACTTTATCATGATTTCAAAAAAAGGTTTGAGGTTTTTATAGAAATGCTGTAAAATGATCTTTATTGCGAATGTTGTGATTATTGTGGTTGTTGTTATTAATATTATTATTAAGCTTTACATAAACTTGTTTGGTCTAGCATGGCAATAGAGGCACCCAAACTCCAGCCAGTTTCTGCGTTATTGATTTTCTTGGCCGTACGTACCAACCGTTCAGATGGAATATCATATCCAAACCTCAGCAGGCTATAGGCATAACTCAGGTTTAAGCAATAGTTGGGGTCTTTTTCAATCTCATCAAGTGCATTGGGCATGTGTCGGAAGGGTTTCTTTTCACCGTTGCATACTCGATCAGCCATCTCACCCAATTCTCGTACAGAGAACTCAGAGGGCATACCCAAAGGCTGTGTCAAGTCATAGAAATACGAAAACACATAAAGTTCTCTGTTTTTAAAAGTATCAATTAAGGGTGGCTGATAGACACCATCAAACGCGCAGGGGCTGAGGTTGCACATCTTTTCCTTTTGGAAGATCTTTTCTATAATGTTTCTACAGGAGGCATGACCAGCACCAGTACCTACCAGAGTAACGTTGGCATTCTTATGTTCAATCAGCTCTTCATAGCCATCTGGTAAACATGGATGTTCAACTGTGCTCTTTTCTTCGTTTTGCATACTAATCATCTGTAGCTTCACTTGTTTACGGGCCTCATTAAGACCATAGCCCAAGTAGGAATGTTGATACAAATTAAATACTCCGCCATGGTAGTTCAATTTGTACTTGTGCTCGCCTTCAGCCATGGACCCCGAAGGCATAAAGCGAGGCTCAAAGACGATCTGAGTAGAGGCACCACCCAGATCAAACACAGCGGATGACTCTTCCTTCTTCAGTTTTCCCAGTAAATAGTTCACTGTGACCCAGGCATAGACACCTTCATCTTTGCCTTCCATGATCTCAACTCCATTTTCACCAGCAATAGGGAATGGATAATCACCCAAGTATTTGCGAACTGCTTCAAGAATCTTTTCACTTTTCTCTGCCCCTAACATACGAAGACCAGCAGTGGCTTTAACAGCAATGGGAGTGCAGCTATGTTTATCTTCAGGAACGCTCTCCACAGCTACATCCAATAGCTCCTTCAATGAACGAGCTGACGCTTCTGGATCGTCTTTATAAGAAGATAGTCCAGGCGACAACATACGGAACACCTCGCTTTCTAAAAGAGGTTCATGGCATACCCTGAATTTATAGACATGAACCCTGGATCCTGATGAACCCGCATCAATCATCACTGCATATTCGGTTGATGCTTTGCCGTCAATAGTAGCTAAACAGTGTTCTGAAGAAGCGACTATAAGTTGATAGGTTTTACACCGTTAGCTTTGAAGCTTTCTTTTTTTTTTTTTGAATTGTACTTGCCATCTCTATTGGGTAAAATTCGGCCAGATGAGGTAGAGGAGGGATTGTAGAGTAGCCAAAGAAAAGTGATCACAAACAAAGAAGCTAGCCCAGACTTCCAAAGAAGGCCCTTCTTGGTTTTCAATGTGGCAATCATGGTAGTCAATAAATAATATTAAAGAATTTGAGGTACAAAAAGATAAAGCAAGCTAAAAAAAAAAAAAAAAAAAAAAAAAAAACTGAAAATTGAAGAGCTATTTTTATATACCCTTTTTTTTTTGGCTTAAAAAAAAATAATAATTTCTCTCTTTCTCCATATTTCTTTCTTTTCTGCCTTCTAACTTTAAATGTCTACCCTAAGCCAATTCAAATTCTCTGGTGAAGTAAAGAGTTCGCTTTGCCTACATTCAAATAAAACTAACCCCTTGTTCTTTTTTTTTTTTTTTTTTTTTTTTTGGAACAAGTAGGTGATGCATTTGACTCTTTTCGAACATTACGCGTGCCTGCAAAAGATGGATCCAGTGGACAAAGCATTCAATTACAATACACCCATCAAAAAGTGATTGGCAACGGCTCATTTGGCGTTGTTTATCATATCAAACTCTCCCATAATAATGAAGACGCAGCTATAAAAAAAGTATTACAAGACAGACGTTTCAAGGTAAAAAAAAAAAAAAAAAAAAAAAGCCAATGAAAAAACTTATATACTGACACCTTAGCCAACAGAATCGAGAATTAGAAATAATGAGATTGATGCAACATCCTAATGTCTGTGGACTAAAAGCTTATTTCTATACACAGGGCGATAATAAGGTTAGCAATACGAAAGCGCACTAAAAAAAAAGGGAGAGGAAAATAGGGGGGTAGTAGAGAAAAGGAGGCTGATATCATATCGATAGAAGGATGAGGTATATCTCAACTTGGTGATGGAGTATGTGCCAGAGACAGTCTATCGCGTATGTCGGCACTATACCAAGATCAAACAGGTGGTGCCTATGTTGATTGTCAAATTGTACATGTATCAGCTCTTTCGCTCACTTGCCTATTCTCATACTTTGGGAATCTGTCATCGAGATATTAAGCCTCAAAATCTGTTGGTAAACCCCATCACGGGCGAGCTGAAACTGTGTGATTTCGGTAGTGCCAAAATCTTGGTGGAAGGCGGTACAAACGTAGCTTACATTTGTTCACGCTACTACAGAGCTCCCGAGTTGATCTTTGGTGCCTGTCAGTACACATTTGGTATAGATATTTGGTCTAGTGCCTGTGTGATGGGAGAGTTGCTGTTGGGTCAGCCTTTGTTTCCTGGAGAGAGCGGAATAGACCAGCTTGTGGAAATCATCAAGGTGTTGGGTACTCCTACCAAGGAAGAGGTCTTGATCATGAATCCCAATTATACAGAACACAAGTTTCCCACCATCAAACCTCACTCTTTATCAAAGGTATGTGTGCTGTTTGTGCAACCCTTTTCTTACTTTCTGTACGGTCATTATCTAGATCTTTAGATCAAGAACACCACCTGAGGCTATTGATTTACTGTCACATATTCTTCAATACGATCCTAGAAAGAGATTGACTGCGAGTGAAGCTATGATTCATCCATTTTTTGATGAACTTCGAAACCCAGAAACAAAAATGGCCAATGGACGTGAGTTACCCGAGTTGTTTAATTTTACAAGAGAGGGTATAGTTAAAAAAAAAATAGAAAAAGCAGTAACAGTCTAACGTCTTTTCTAGAGCTCTCGGTCAGACCTGACCTTATCCATAAATTGGTTCCAACACATTGTAAAGAAAAGTTGTTGCAAGCTGGGATTGACATCGATCACTTTACGCCTATTCCTTTAAAAGATTTACGTTTGAATTTGACAGACTAGAAGGTACCTAATAAACTTAGTTGTGTATACATACATCTATCTATCTATATGCATAGATGTATGTATACAAAAACGTCGCTTCAACTTTATAAAATATCAGAATATACGCTTTTAAAAGGCAAGTTGAAAACAGACAATATACTTTACAAAAGTATTTCACGTTTTACCCAGAAATTTAAAACTACACGACGTTTTTTATTAAGAAGTCTATACATCTTGAAGGACCTATAACAGAGTCAACGCAAACGTAGCATCACTATATATATATAAGACTTTCTGTATAGGCGAAACCCATCGTCATCTACTCATTACAGACTTACAAATGTATTGGGTATCTTTGGTTTCATCATTCGCTACACTTTCTACAGTACTAACATCCAATCGCAATGTTCAAGTTAAACGCATTTTCCTTTATTTTAAAAACTGTGTTTGTTAATAATAAACAGTAATGTCGTATGGCAGGTGCTTGAGCTTAGAAATTAAAATGATTTCTATGATTACAGCTTTTTAAGTTCCAAGTGAAACACTCAGGGATAGTCTTTGTGAGCAGTGATCTGCACTGAACTTCTTTTTTGGCTCAACAGGAGCAAACGTATTTAGAAGAGCCGTGTATAATTGGTAGCCAGAGTGTAGCTCACGTTGTACACCATCTTTCCGTGCGCGGTGTGATTTAGCCAAATTGAGACACTCCGCATTTATAATCGCTCCGTAAATTCCGATGTTTGAGCTTTCGGTGACCTTCAGGATCTTATGTCTGTATATTCATTTATGCAATTTTAATTGCATTTGCTTATTCAACTAACATTCTTTAGGATTCTTTTGCGTTTTGTTATTATTATTGTTTTTTTTTTTAAGCCAATTCACATGAATCCAAGAAATGCTGTAATTCTACTGGTTTCTCTTTGTGCGCCGGTGATGTTCTGTTCGTTCCATACAGTCCGGCTGGTGGATATTGTCGGTTATAAAAAAAGTAATTGTCGGCCGCAGAAAAATGAAATTGTCGATTGCACAAAGAAATAGTTGTCAGTTAATAAAAACGTAATTGTCGAAGGACAAGATTTTTCTTTTTCTTTTTAAGCTTTTGAGATCTCTACAATAACAAATACTTTTTATTTCGAAGACGAAATGGACAACCTTTTCGATGAGCATGGTGAAAGAGCTTATGATCCCATGGAAGGTGTCTTAACAGAAATTACAGACCCAAACATTGTACTTGAAACAATAACTAGCCGCAAGAGTTATCTAGCTAATAAACCTGCCGAAAAGAATATTGTAGTGAAGAGGATTTTATTGATAAAATGATTGAAAATCCTGAAGAGAAAGGAAATATCACTAGATTTTCCAAAGAATTCTTGATTAACCCATGTACTGCGGAAAGATGGGGGAAAACATACAAAAAGACGGGAGAGGTGCCCTATAAAAAATCAAAGAATAATAGTGGTCCAAAGAGCACTTTCACTGCGAAACATGAGGACTATATTAAGAATTTGATAGATGATGATTCTCAGCTCTTTGCTGATGACATTATAGAAAAACTGACTAAACAACTCCAGGACTTTTCTATATAAAAGTCGCAGCTTAATCATCGCTTGAGGAATATTATGCTGATTACCTTCAAAAAGCCTCATTTTGAAGCCGAAGTTAGGAACTCTGTTGACAATTTGGAGACAAGATACGAGCAGTTTATGAACTGGAAGGATAGTGAATAGTAACCGTAACCGTAACCGTACATCCTCTTTTCTTCTGAATCTCAAGCTTATTCTATCTACCTCATGCTACCCGCCCTGGCACCGATCGCATGTGCAAAGCAATCGCTAGAAATCCTCAAGTCATAGACTTAATAGCATCGTCAATCTTTAATGTTGAAGCTGGAATTTATCACGTAGACGAGAGTGAGTGGGCTAATGGCACGCGTTCTGATTTGGTCTTAATTCCTGATGTAATTAATGATGAACAACGCCTTCTCATTGTTGAATTTCAAAAGACTGTTGATAAAAAATTTATAAAGAGCGCAATAAGCTACTGTCTTCAAGCTAATAGTAGATATGATATTGACCCTGTTATGCTGATATTCTGTATTGATACCGTTGCTGAATCAACCGAAAAAAAGTTTGAAAACAGTATACGTTTACCATGTTGCGCTACCATCCCCTGTGATTTCTGGGCTGCGGAGTGTTTAATTCTTAGCAAGAAAACTATTGAACAACAACGTAGAAGGATCACTGAATCCCTTGATTGCCCTAAGAACGTTTTTAACGTATCAAGCAAGCACAATCATCTTATTGCCAAGATGTGAGGGCCCGACCCTGATTTTTTTGTACGAGATTGCAAAGAAATCTTTTCAAGTAAACTGCTGGTTTGGCAGACTTATCGTCTAAAGTGTTTTTTTCTTTAGCCTCTTTCACTACAATATTCTTTTCGGCAGGTTTATTAGCTAGATAACTCTTGCGGCTAGTTATTGTTTCAAGTACAATGTTTGGGTCTGTAGTTTCTGTTAAGACACCTTCCATGGGATCATAAGCTCTTTCACCATGCTCATCGAAAAGGTTGTCCATTCCATTTTCGAAATAAAAAGTATTTGTTATTATAGAGATCTCAAAAGCTTAAAAAGAAAAAGAAAAAGAAAAAAAGGAACTGTAAGAGTTGTGTCGATCCAAACCTGAACCTTTCCGGCTCTTCCCTTTCCCTGTTTGAAGACGCAACTCTTACAGGAACCGACAAAATTAAATCTTATCCTTCGACAATTACGTTTTTATTAACCGACAACCATTTCTTTTATAACCGCCAATTACATCTTTGTGTAATCGACAATTTTATTTTTCTGTGGCCGACAATTACTTTTTTTGTAACCGACAATATTCACCAGCCGGACTGTACCAAAAGAAACAACGCTACAACTAAATTTAGAACATTTTGTGTTTAACATAAAAGAAATGCTTTTGGGAGTAACAAAAATAATCACGAATGACAATCCAACTAAGTAGCTGAAAAAAACAGTGTTCATTCGTTTATAAGTAACAAGAATAGTTTGCGCCTTTTCCTCATTAAACATGTAGGATGCATAATGCCTGTGCATTCTACAGGAATTGATAGAACGATTTTTAACGATGGTTTGCAAGGCCAACATTCAAGAATTTTACTTGCATAAGATTGCTTTCTGTATCGAGAAAAAAGATCAGGTGGGGAAAAAATTTCTGGCAACAACAGGTCTAGAAAAGGTTCTTTTTCAGTCAAGTACATAGACATTGTTTACAAACACTGGCTCGAGTGTTTTGATCTGTCGTTTGTGATTAAATATCGAGAAAAAAAAATGGCCACTGTATTACCTAGGGCTGGAAATAAGATATGCTTCAAGACTGTTTATACGAGCAATTAGAGCAATGAGGTGGAGGGGTGCTCAAGTGATGTAAATGAGTTTGAAAGATGTATTAAAAATGCAAACAAAATGAACAAACATATTTAAGATTATAAGTTTTGAATTCAAGTGGTCAAAAGGCTTGTTATTTTAGCAGATGTATCTTTTTTACTGTCAAAAAAGCTATCGGTTAGACGGGAGCATAGATACTCTATTCTGACACTAAGTTTTTCGGACAAAGTCCGCTTCGTATTTAAAAGTACAAACTGAGTCAAAGTAATTTAGTGTAAAACTTAGTGCAGACCTCATTTTTTGGATAGCTTTGAAGCGCTAATAACGTTTTGAGTTGAGATAGTTTTAACACTTTGCGTTCGTAACTTCTTGGAAAAATTGGATTGTATATTTCACGTGTCTTTGCTATTTGTTTCTTTTAAGGTTTTTGCGCTTTTAATAAGTAGTCTACAAAAACTTCAACCAGCGCTTTTTACCGGATCTTTAAAAAATCGTTTATGATACTAAAACAAGAACCTATGAGTGTTGGTTTTTAATATCCAACACAATTTTTACATGCTTATTCAAGGGCCTTTTTTTTTTTTTTTTTTGGACTTTTTGCAAGGACTGTCTAAAAAGCGTGTGTCCTACTTGAACAGTTACCCAATCAAAAGTATTTTCTTTCGAAGAAATATTATGTTTTTACTTGATTGCTGTTCTAGTGAACCCTACTTGTCCCTACTCAAATGTTTAGCTGTTTTCGATTTCAGAACTATGAAAGCGGTTACATCCTTTAACGTTTTGTCGGCTAAAAAGCAATGTCAACTAAGCCGTAAGGAAGAGCAATTGTTACACCAGATCTCTTCTTTCAGTGAGAAATACCTAGATATATTGCTACGTATTGGGTACCCCTAAAATAGTTATTCATGTGCTACTCTTAACATTGGCATAATACGTCCATTTTATGGTCTGGATTTAGCCCATTTAGTATACTCCTGTTTTGAAGCACTCTTTACGATACTCACCTGTTTTTTTTTTCAGAAACACAAACATACGCTTTTTTTGATGTCTTTCGATTAAAGAAAGGTTACCTGTTACTGTATATGTTTTACCATCCCAGGATCACTCTTCGGAAATAGACAATTTAAGAAAAAGCGATGAGCTGAAAACATATTTCAGTTTTCTAAAACCGACTTTTCCTGTATGCCATTGAAGTCTTCTATAGGTTATCTAGACTGGTCTTTTGTAGTTGTTTTTCAAAAAAAAAAAAAAAAAATAGCGTGACAACTGTAGCCGTTGTTTATTTTGTAAGTGAGGTATGTTTTATAAACTTATTTATTGGACATTCTACAGCTTAACTTTAAAACAAACCAGATACAGAGAGCTAAGTAGTATCATAAAGCAAGAGATCTCTCGCCCCGAAATATTAGGACAGCATAACAAGTCGTTCTTGGTACAATAAATACAGACTGGAACACACGATACGACATTCTCCAATAATTGGTGGTGTTCAAGAAAACAGTCGTTTTGATTGGTTTTCTATTTATTCACGTGACTTTGGGAAATCATTGAAACTATTCACTATTATACAAACAAGCGAGACTGTATGTGTTGAAAAGCGTGTAAAAGGCGGGGAAGTGTTACTTTGGTTACAAGCACTATCAAAAGGGATTTGGTCCTGCAAGTGATATACCAAAAATGGACAGCTAGATAAGGTTGGTAGATGAAAATCCCGCCCAATGGCACAGTCTGTCACTTCTGAAGTTTCTCACGCGTTCGCATCCGTCTTTTGCTCAGATTCAGTTGTCTCAAGAAGCAAACAGAATGCGATAGCTATACAGAACAGGCGATCCTGACCCAAGGCTTTACTTTTATAAGTACGCTTACCTGTCCTTTTGAGTTTTATTTCACTTTATTTTATTTTTTATTGTGCGATTCGCCGTTTATAAAAAAAAGACAAATGAAAATTTTTTTTTTGGTTGTTTAAATCCAAAAGAGTATTTAAGTACAAACACTAGGTTGTTTTTTTTAACTTTTTCCTTTTTCTTTTTTTCTTTTTGTATATTGAGTTTTTAAGTAAAACAAACAAGTTATATCGTTTACCTACCCTTTTTTCAAAAGGCATCGAACTGAACCTATATCCTCTTGTTTAAAATCCCTTAAGCAAGTTGTTTCTCTCGAAAATATTCTGAACAAATCAAACAAGCCAAACAAAATGTCCAAAGAAAACGAGCTACCCATCTCTCGGATCGATACAGGCGCCACTAACATCGATACCAGAGCAGATCACAATAACGGTTCTTCTGATTTGAAAGGGTCTTCTACAGCAATTGATATACCCCCTACGACCAACGAAAAAGTATATGATATATCTACCGATGAGGATGAAGAGCAATCAGATGATTCCCCAGGTTTCTTGAGTAGAATTTACAACAAATATCGTATGCTTTTTCAGTAAGACAAAAAAAAAATAGTTCTTTTTCAATTGTTAATTTTGTTCCGCCATTTTGCTTTGTTTAGTCTTGCCTATTTTCTTATTTTCACCGGGTTCCTTGCCGCTGCTTATGCGCTTCAATTACCTAAAGGATATAGCCAAGAGAACCTTATCTTGGGCTTGATTTATGCTTTCTTTGTTCTTAAAATTGCTTTCAATTATATCCCTACGACCGTTTACAGCAAACCTTGGATGTACTGTGTTCACACGATTGCTAAACCAATCCGTATGATTCCACACCGTGTTCTTTGCTTTGGATACGCCTTTCTTGTCTTTGCTGTAATTGCTGCTACTGTTTTTAGTTTGCCTGAAACAGCCGAGTCTACCCGTCTTCAACGTCTGGTCTCTTTGTTTGGTATTTTTGTCTTTTTTGCTGGGCTGTATCTCAGCTCTACCAACCGTAGAGCAATCAACTGGAACACTGTTCTTACAGGTATCCTCGTCCAATTCATTTTGGCTCTCTTTGTATTCCGTTGTAGTGTTGGTCATGATATCTTCCAATGGGCCTCCAGCTTTGCACAGGGATACCTTGAAAAAGCTACCCGAGGAACTGCTTTTGTTTTTGGTGAAACTGTTGCAAACTCTGGGATTTTCGCCGTTGCTGTTTTCCCTACTTTGATTTTCTTTGCTGCTACTGTCCAGGTTCTTTACTATATCAATGCACTTCAATGGGTGCTTCAAAAGTGTGCTGTCTTCTTCATGGCTATTATGCAGGTTTCTGGTGCCGAATCTGTAGTTGCTGTAGCTTCTCCTTTCTTAGGTCAAGGTGAAAATGCGCTGTTGATCAAACCGTTTTTACCTTACTTGACTCCTTCAGAGATGCATCAGGTTATGTGCTCTGGGTTTGCTACTATTTCTGGTTCAGTACTTTATGGTTATATTGCTATGGGCGTTTCTGGCGAAGCCCTTTTGACATCTTGTATTATGTCCATTCCTTGTTCTTTGGCTGTTAGTAAAATGCGTGTGCCGGAAACTCGTACACCCATGACTGCCAAAACTATCAGTGTGCCTCCTAGTGATGATCGTCCTACCAACCTGCTCCATGCTGCTGGTTTAGGCGCTGCTACCGGTGTGCATATTGTGTTGCTTATGATGGCCAACTTGATCTCTTTACTTGCTCTATTGTATGCTGTCAACGCTGGTTTGACTTGGATTGGTAACTTTTTGAACATCCATGAGTTGACCCTTCAATTAATCACTGGATACCTGTTTGTTCCTGTTGCATGGCTAATTGGTATTGAAAACAAGGACGTAGTAACCGTCGGTCAAATTTTAGCCACCAAGATTTGGGCTAACGAATTTGTTGCTTTCGAGGCTCTTGCCTCTACTTACAAAGGTGTTTTGTCTCCTCGCTCCTTATTAATTACCACTTATGCTGTCTGTGGTTTTGCTAACTTGGGTAGTGTTGGTATGCAGATTGGTATCTTGGGTACTATGGCACCTAAGCGTACTGGTGAAATCGCTCGTTTGGCTGTATCGGCCATGATGTGCGGTGCTATGTGTACTTTTATTTCTGCCGCCATTGCTGGTATGCTCAACTAATCTTATTTATTTCATCATGTTCCCGCTATTGTAATTTTATTCATCCTTCTCTCTCTTCATGTGTTATATTTTATACAATAAACATGTCATTTTTGTGTTTCCTTTTGATACTATACACAACTGCTTTGATAATGATCATATTTGTCCAGAATGAATTGACGCTATTGTATAGCCTGGTGCTTTTTAACACATAAGACACTACCAATTTATAAACTTTAGTTCTGTTAAAAAAAATGACGGCAAGTGTTACTCTCTAATCGTCAAAATTATAATCCTATATAGAAATCAGTCTCGATTTTACGGTACATACAGTCCCCAATAGTAGATTTGAAAAATTAATCATCGGTTTCTGTAAAATTGTCATGACCGAAAATTGTAGGTGCAAGCTTTTGTCGCAATTGTTTACTAGAAGCTACACTTTGAAAGGGATGTTTGTCGAAAAAATTGAAGCTGCAATTGATCGTTGCTCGGTTGTAGGTACTAGCTTCCACAAATTGAGCTTGCGTTAATAAAACCCTGACGTCCAATTTGGGAAAAGCTGCTTCTCTCGATCCTAATATTGCAGTAAAAAAAAAAGGAATACATCCCCATTAGTTCAGAAGGTGTCAACATTATTTTAGCTTTTACGCTTCGCTAAATACTAGCATTTTAAATATCTTTTTATCACTTGGGTTTTTATCCTTATCAGTGAGGGGTTAGGTAAAGCTTTCCTATGGCAAGGTTGACTGTTCATTATAATAATCCAATACTAAGCACATGATTCATACTATTAAGAACTACAAATTTGTATTGTCTGTTACTAAGAATTTTGCTACTATAGATAATGTTGTTGTTGGCTTCTTTATTAGACAAAGTAAATAAACACCACTGGTACCTTCGTAGGAAACACCTACTGTATTAGGTTGACTCGTTTGAATGGCTGATTCCAATATCATAGTTGGATGCATAAATCACAATGAACGCTACCATCTTTAAACCGTTATCAATAATGTCTTGGTTATGTCTATTTGAAGTACCCAAGAGAAGTAATAAAAGCGTAGTAGCTAAGCATTAGGAATGTATTTGTATTTACCCATAGAGCGTTTTCTTTGTATTTCGCATTTTTATAACGATGTGATGAAATGATTTGATGTTTAAAAAGTGTGTGGAGTTGAAGAAAACTGAAAAAAGGGCCGCCTTATTAAACAAGCATTGAGCTAGATGTCAAAAAACGAAAGTCAGTAAAAAACTAAGTTGTCACTAGTTATAACTTTTAATTGTCTTTTTTTTTTCAGGCAAAACAGGCTAACGTTTGTTATATTGATTTTAAGGCTTTGACTTCATGTAATCGTGCAATAATAAGAGTATAGTTACTCTTGAAAACAGTTATTGTTGGCGACCTGAGTATTGAGTGCGTTGAATTGCGTAGAAATCAGACTTTTAAGAAAACAAACTAAGGGGAACTACTCTTTATCCAAAACTAACTGATACTTCCAAAGGATAAAGAAACAGCACAGCTATGTATACTGAAACTAAATATGGCATGGCATAATATTAGACTTCATTATATCAAAATTCTCTGACTAATCAACACAGCTCTGTTGCAAGCTATTGTATAAAAAGAGTGTGGTATGGAAGATTGTAAAAATGTGCTATCATGTATTCGCGTCTTTACAGACAATTGTCTGCTTTAAATTTAATGTAGTTTGAAGTGAATATACTTTTACTTCCTTTCAATTATTCTGTTTATGATAAGGATGAGAGCATTGAATAAGCCGTCTGCTGCAAGGTATGTTGATGTCTTGATTAGTTTGATATAAACTACTTTTGAGTAGCAACAAAAAATCTCAGATTAAAATATGTATTGGAGACCTTTACCTTCTGTATACTGCCCATAGTATTTATTGAGGATAATAACATATACGCCAGAGTTATATATTCCTGTTGTTTTTAATTTGTATCTTTTACATCACAAAATCCCTTAGATCCTAAAGTTATACTCTTTTAAGGTGTCTAGTATGGTGATGCATTATTTACACCAAAAAATCTACCAATCTACTAGGCAGAAGTTTTGTGTACAGCGGCTGTTAAATTGGTTTCAATTTAGAGCTATTCATTTTACTGTCAAGAAAGCTTTTAGTTAGAAATCATGCCAACAAGTAACATTCATTCTAATGCAACAATTATCAACATTCAGTCTCCCGATGATTCGCCAGAAATAGTTCAGCCCTCCCTTAACTCTCAGCAGCCGTTAGCAAAGCCATCACCTAAGGTGGAGGAATATAAAAAAATGATTCAGCACATTATGGGTAAAATCCTTAAACGAAAAAGGCCTTCAAGCTCCATATTGCATCTGCAACCCGTTGATCAGTTTGATAATGACGACACTATCGACCTTCTGATCAAGCTGAGATCCGCTTTGATGGTTTGCCATTCTGTTGGCCTTGGTTCGCAAGTACTGATGCAGAGGTATATATACACAAATAGATCCTTTACTAACATTTGTAGAGTGCGTACACCCAATGCAACACCTGTCTCATCAAAGGTAAACTCACCGCTTCCTTCGCCCCGCATTGGTAGCCCTTCACGGTCTCCAGAGAATATTGGGTCTATACTTCCCTCTGCCATACAACCAAAAAACGACAAGCGATCCGAGTTTGAAAAAATATTGTCAGTCTTGAGCGATCTGATTTCTAATGATAGTCGATATAAAACAGCCAACCCTAAACCTTCGGTACCACCCTTTATAATGCAAAGTGTATTAATAGATATAGGGTTAATACTTATACAAATGCAAGAGGATGCAATGAGTCTTTACAGTATTGGACTTACCTATTTACCTGCATTCGAAGCTTTCTCGAGTGGACCAATGCTTGGAAAGCTGATGTCGCTTTATTTGGACTCTTTATTACCAAAGATAATTCGACAGAAGGATGCTCTTAACGATACCAAAAAAACACCTGAGAGTATGTAAAAGCTCTCATAAGAACCGAAAACTTACATTATTAGAGACACACCTTACTGTTCATCAAAAACAAAACACGCCGACCATCAATATTCAAAGCCCAGACCACAGCAATGCGCTAAAAATGTCACACCTCACTATTGATACACAAATTCCTGCAACAGACTCAAACACAAACTCGCCATATACATCAAATCAAACGGACCCATGCTATACATCTGCGCTATTCACACCGCTTTTGTTTTTCATGATAGAATATCTTGACCCCTATCTCTCTCATCCAGAAAAAAGCCAACTTGACTTTACATTGACACAACAGGCGGACTCTATACATAGCTTCCATCGAGCGCTTGGATTTATGATGCTTCATAAATCTGATATATACCTAGATCTTCTTGACATTATCTCACATAGTACACATGCTGTCAAATATCGTGCCTGCCAAGTTTTGTTTTCTTACTATTCAACTAGCACAGGCCATGCGTTAATTACTAATTCTGTCTCTCTTCTGAGTACACAAGAAGAAATTGAGGCTTTAGACAAATATCGAAATGAACAGGAACCAGTAGATCTTGAAGAAGACCATGTATGGTACCCTCACCTCTTTGAAAGTTCAGCTACGTGTAAAGAATGCTTTGATACCATTGAAGGGTTTGGTCTTTGTTGCTATCCTTGTAAAGCCAGTATTCATTATCACTGCTCCCAAGCGGCTAATAAGGAGCAGTCTCTACTGTACTATCTAAAACCGGGCGGCATACAAAGAGTTGTGATGCCCCACTTTTGTTCATTGCGTCCTGAACCTCGATTTAAAGATGGAGTACACTTGGGTCATACAGACTGGACAGCAACATCTAACTCAGCTCATGTACCATGGGGAGATCACCTGTTTGACCTAGTCAACCTTTATACAATAGCCAATTGTACGCATTGTCGTTTGCCGCTTTGCGGCGTTTCCCAACAAGCTTACCATTGCTCTTTATGCCATAGATTTATTCATCCGCAATGTTTGGCAGAAAAGAGAGATAAATGGGCTTGTCGCCCGGGTGACTTTTTGACTGAAGAAGAGCTAAAAGTTACTTCAGCATCACTAACTAAAAGCCTTGGTGACTTTTATAAAGACGCTATCCCTTTTAAGCCTCAAGATTTACAGGGTCGCGGTTTTGAAGAAGTCAGTACTATGCTTAGCGTGCTGTTGATACAGGATAATATAATTTATTATGGTGTCACTGCAGGCTCTATCATGATCAGCGATTCAGAAGAGGTTACTAGTGCACACCCTTATGATACTGGGTCTTTCTATTTAGTATCCCAATCAATCAAAGTCTGTATAGACTACCTAAGCCAATGCAGAGCATTTTTTAGTTCTTATAAACCATTTCAATGCTTACTTAGCCAAGAAGACTATTTAGGTCATTTGGGAGCTATGATGAAAAGTTTAAAGACCACGCTGTTTGGTAACAGTAGCCCCACAGGTTATATGTCACCAGGATTAGACACAAGGCGCTCTGTTGGTGACTCTCGGGGATTTCTTCAAGTTAATCCTGCTCCTTATCTGTCATGGGAAGACGAAGAAGAAAGCTTTGACGAACATGTGCATGAGCAGCTTGATAGGTCCTTATTGCTATCTTGGATGATGACCAATATGGGGTTTAAAAGCCGAAAAGCGACCGAAATGCTACTTCAACACATGAGAAATTTAGGTCTGTTTGAAAGGGCGGATGGCTCTCCAATTGTTTTCAGTGCGGACGAATCTCATCTAGCTACCCAAGAAGAGAACCAACCTATCGCCTGCCTCTTTCCTATTCCTTTTGCAGCACACAACTCGTTTACAGTGGAGTCTACAATAAACGCAATCGAAGCGTGCTTGAGCGATGTGGACCTATCTATAAATGAGTGCGGCTTTCTTTTGTTGGTACGCCGCTGTTGGCCAAACAACCTTACGTCTAACTACTCCCGTGAAAGATTAATACGAGCTATTTTGCAGTGGGTGTTTGATGAAGACGAGAGGTTGCTTGCGTTACATGCTGAGTTAATGTCAAATAAGAGTACCCAGCAAAAACAGACCAAGTGGGCACAAACTGCCTTTGCTAGAAAAACAAAAGGGCAAGCTAGACAAAGCGTCATGTTTCAAACTGCAGGTGTTAGTAGTGGTGCAAGTAGTATCTATGTCGGCACACGCCATGCACTCAAACGGCAATATATATCACTCTGGATGGCTGCTGTTCACGATATGGATGAACAAGTCTACTCAGAAATGTTGTATACTGCGATTGAAGATATTTTGGATAGTAAAAATGAGTTGTGTGTTGTGCCTGAGTGGAATGAAAGCTTTGATCAAAAGGTATTTCTAAAAATAGGTGAAAAAAAAGCTGACACACTTTAGAAACATACTACACAAAAATACGAAAGATTTGTGAGTTTCATATTGAAACTTAAAAGCTACGATTTGGTATTTTCTGTACTTGACTTTCTTATACAGAGATGGTTTAATGAGGCATATGAAGATTTCGATAGGCTTGGTTTTTTGAAGGTGACTTTTGCTGTTACAAAAACGTAACGCTAAATTTTCTTTCAGGATAACGAGCCAGCAGAAATTAAACATTTAGCGAAGCTATGCTCCACCAAATTAAATATCCATCAAACCCATGAACCGGGTTCAGCAATCGATATACTGTTAGCACAAATCACAGATGGAAGCAAAGATGGGATTGATCGAGGAATGAGATGGCTAGAGCTGGTGGTGTATGCCGGGTAGGCATTGTATGTTTGCATTAAGATTGTTACTTATATACCTATGTAGAGCTGGTGTTCCTTCCAAAACTCTAGTTGAAATAGCAACGTTGATGACTACAGCAAATGCTTCCTTAGATATGATAGCTAAATTTACAAAGATCATTTGGTTCCAAATAATGAATGTGCTAAATGCCCCTCTTGCCCAAAAGGATATAATAGAAATGTTAGGGATCCTTCACAAAAACACTTTGGATGACATGTATTCTCATTTAGACACAAACACCTACCATGTACACGAGTATTTAAAGCAATCTATAGCAATATTAGCATATGTATTTGGATGCTCCTTGGAACAAATATCCAAACTAGATATTTTGCCCGTCATTAGTCATAGGCAGACAAATATACCGTAAAGTATTAAAAAAAAAAATTGTATACTGACAAGCAAAATAGAACCAACAAAAGAAATACGTTGCATGCCAAAAATGCTAATACAGTTCAACCTGATGTCAGCCTGCCCATTTTTGATTGCATGCTAAAGTATTTGAATTACAAGCCTCTTAATGAGTATGTAGTTAAACTATTTTATGCCTTGTCACAATGGGGAGCTATAGACAGGGATCAGCTATTATGGAAATGTATGGCCCAGCTTATACCAGTGTAAGTTTGTAGCATTGATGTTAATTTATCTAACAACCATAGTTTGTGGGAAAATCTTGTGCCTGCCTATGATTACTTGAGCAGCATTAACTTGGACTTGCTGATGAAAATAATTCGTGTGAATCACGTACAGTTCCAATTACATGTTAATAAGCAATTCAAGGATGATTGTTGGGAAATTCGCTATCGGGCTCTAGATAACTTATATGGGTTTTTTTCCAAGATGGATGTAGAGTTCCAGACAGTATGGCTCAACTTGCTTTGTCATCTTGGACCTGTGTTTGCCTATTTTATAGAAAGCCTAGGCGATAAAGAGGTATCAGTTGCTTATATGTTTCCCATACTGAGACGGATCCAAAAAATAACTTTAATTATGATAAGGAATATGTTCGCTCCAAGGCTTTTGCATTGATCAGATCCTTTAATACCCTTCATCTCAGATCTGCTTTTCGATGTTTGGAGGCTTACTTTTTGACGGCCAACGAAGAGCAGCGTATACCTTTAATTCGCCAAATGATTGAACTCAACTCTTTGTTCCCTGATTGGCAAGCACTTCAATGGGAATCGCTTCTGGAAGCACTTGAGGTGGGGTCATATGTTAATATGATGGAAGAACATACACATCCGCTAGGCTACGACGTGTTGAAGACTCATACTGCCCAAACTGTTGAACAAAACAACATAAAGCTCCACATGATTACACTAGCTATGCAAATGCTTAGCAACAATCTAAATATGACGCACGACCAAGTCTATCGTTTAAAATTTGTTTTGGTACAGCAAATGGGCTTTCAAAACTGTCATTACTTTAACGAGTCAGGAGAAGTTATTATCGAACTAGGCGCGCTAGTATACGACTCGACAAAAGCTGCACAAACAGCTTCAATGATGACTTGTATTCGTGGGCTTAAGAAAGTTATGGATAGCTTTGCACCGCTTCCGGCTGAAGCCATAGCTGCTATGGCATCTCAGTCTGTCGAGCAAAAGCTACATCTTTCAGACAACACAAGCCCAGGCATTTATTTTATGGATATTGTCTTCAAAATGATGAACTCAGGTGTAGATCTTTCACAGTTGGGACATATGGTACTGAGAGCCTGGCTAGAAACGTATTTGATTGTGATATATAAGCACAATATTCTAGATCCTGAGCATGAGCGTGATATAGTTAGCAGCATGAAGTCTGTGATCGAACTATTAAATAGCGATATTAGTGAAGAAAACAAACTGTTGGTTTTAGAGATCTTGAAATGTCTCTTGCGTCGCTCGGACCATCTCACAGCCATGGTTCTTTCCAAGCAGATTTTAGCACTTGGAGAGCTTTTGACTCATCACGAGCTTCGGCATTCTGACCCGGTTATGCTCAAGGCTAAGCAATTCCTCAAAAGTGCTTTTCTTCGATTTGCAGTAGCCGGTCTCTTTGTTCTCCTTTTTAAAAACCAGGAAAACCGCGAATCAATGGACTTATTTTTTGTTTTGCGCACTGTAATAGATCCTGAAGATACAATTCCAGACGAAGATATTCACGGAGAACCTATTTATCTCTATGATCAGCCTGTACGTGATGTATTAGATAAATTGATGAAACAACAAATGGATCGCAAAGCTTTTTCCAATGTGATATACAACACTAGTCGATATATTCAAACCGTACACTCCCACCCCTATTCCCTTAGTGTACTCAACGAGCTTCCTAACTTTCTGCATACCCTTATAAAACATACATCCGATTGGAGGCGATCCGACTGGGATATTAATCCTGCTTTAGTTTTCTCGGCTATTCTCTTGAAAGAGCACCCCTATCAGTACTCAACACTACTTTCCCCGATACAGGCTGTTCTCAGACATGGTCTTCAGCATTGCCAAATACAAGCAAAAACGGCTGCATTACTTTTGGCTGCTTATACCTCTGTAGCTGCTATACCTACAGCGCCAAAAAACAACATTTTTGTAGATACGTTACTGGAAGAAACTAGAAGCTATTTGACACTATCTAACCGAACTAACAAAGAGACAATGCAGATGTTATTAGAGCTCATTTTATGGAACGTCAAGCCTATAGGGCAGTCATGGTATGCTAAGATTGACCCTGGACAGACGAATTATTTTGATAAAAGATTAGAGCCTATGTTGGCTCCCCTGGTTCACTTTCTAAAGCTGTCGTCTACCAGTCAACAGTTTACCAAAAAAGACTTTAAAGTATACACTATCGCTTCTCACTTGGTGGTTCACCAATGTTCAAAAGATGCTGAGCAAGTGACGCGTGTCCTTGGAATGTTAAAGGTGACTCTAAAAGAATGTATTCACTTACTAATGCTTGTTTTAGCTTGAAGAGACTCCGGAATGTCTTCGTTTCTTGAACTGGTTTGTGTTAGTACTACTCAGCGAGGGCGTAGATATTTTACTTCTAAAGATTCTGGATTATGAAACAACCGTGGTTGATCTTTTAGTGCAAACCCTTAATAACGTCAAAATTGACTACCATCACCCTGATCCTAACTTTTTGTACAACCGGTCCAACGAGGTTCTGCTTCTTTGCTTTATTTTGATTCGAACTTGGGCTCTATTAAAGTTAAGGTGTAATAGTGTGGGTGATTTGCAGGATGTAAATCAATCCTCGTTTTGGTTTTCTATATGGCCTTCTTTAAGAAGGACAATGGAAAAAATCGAAGTTGCCTCTTTATTCATTGTAAACAACAAAAGAAACGTTTGACCATACGTACTGACTTGCTGTTGATAGACTGGGAGTGTAGGAGTGCCTATCTGGGATATGTTTCTATCTCTACTACAGTTTCTGTTTGTGTCTCGTAGCGAAGCGGTGGTAGTCAATGCTTATGAATGGCATATTCTTCTGGAAGACCTGTTGGAGAAGGTTAGAAAAGAGAGAAGACTGCTATTTCATTGCTTACCCTTTTTTTTTTTTTCTGTAATAGTTGGACGAGATTGGAAACCACGATCTTGTAAAACGAGAACAGGATCCAGAACAAATAGTATCTATGGCCAATTTCAAGAGACGTATTGTTAGAATCAAGTCGATGTTTGAGGTTCCTCCTTTGGAATTGCCTGACGCAACTTTGATCAACCAACTGTTACTTGAGCTTCGTGATATTATGCGATTAGAGGTAGAGAGTGTTGGTTTGCAAGGGAATGGTCGCACTTTAACCAATACAATTATTTAACCAATGTATTTATAACTGAACCGAATAAATTGAGGGTATACGCTTTAGTAAATAGCCTATTTTTTTTTTTTTTTTTTAACGCTACCTGCGAGCTTAAGCAAAGAAAATTTCCGAATAACCCAAGATCAAGAATAAAAAAGCTCGTTGGTACTTTTTCAGCACGGCTTCCACATAAAAATGAAAGATAGCAACTGTTCAACATGCTGTACAACACAAGAAGAGAAATAGGAGTCTTTTTTTTTTTTAAAAAAAAAAAGTAAGACCAACTCTCAGCCAGAGTGCTTCTCATTGATTAGACATGGGAATAAAGAAAGACTTATTAGTTCTCTTTGCAACAAGACGCTCGGATGAATTTTACTGCTAAAAAGAACAATGACATATTAAAACACACAACTTTAATTTGATTCATATAAATATCGATAGAGCTTGTGTGGTTGTCTGATTCAATTGTTTTGTTTAGTCACCTTTTTTTTTTTTTTTGTATGCATTTAATTTCCTTTGGCATCTATGGCCTTTTGGTAACGGCTACACATGCAGCCTTGGTAGATTTTTACGTGATATCTCCAGAATCTAGAGTAGTCCAAGTTAGTGTAGGAGGCGCTCTGACGACTCTAAAGCCTGTGGCCCCCAATATTCCACTGTATACAGGATCTGTTGAGACGGGAAAAGCAACCACCTATAGCTATTTGACAGAGTCTGAAGAGGAGGTGTTTGTTCGTACGTTACCTTCTGGAGCCAGTAGGACTCTGAACGATTTTTTTGGTCGGCCGATTACGTACGCCAACATTACAGATTTACCACGTCCTCTAGACAACGGCAAGCACTGGACACGAGCCGATAAAAATCCAGACTTGTTTGATACCAACTATATTCCTACTATCGTTGTGAACGGAGAGACACGTGACATGGAGAGATTAGTGAAGACAGTGCCCAAGAAGAAATTCCGAGTGGAGCTAACTATCATTGGTAAAGACTATTATCGAACGTTCAAAAACGTCAAGTTCAGTATTACCGGCGCAGGCAAAGTAAACAATCCGGCAAAACAGTCATGGCGATGGACTTTTGACAAAGGGGACACGATTAACCATCGAAACAATTTCAAGATACGCCATATGGAAGAAGATCCCACCCAGATGCGAGAAAAACTGTATGCAGACTGTCTTCGAGCGATGGGCACCTATGCTAACCAGGCCAATATGGTTCGACTGTTTATCAACGGCAAAGGCTTTGGTACGTTCAACATGCTGGACGATATTCCCAAGTATTCCTATATCAACGCCAACTTTTATGGCGGCAATCCTCCCAAAGAAATGGGGCCACTCTACAATGGGGCCACTGGTGCTGGCTTCCAGCTGCTTGAAGAGGACGAATATACCATGTTTAAAGTCACTAAGGGCTCGCCCGAAGATGAGTCGTCCATCCAGTCGTTAGCAAAGGCCTTTGTGGCACTGAATGTAACAGACGATGCAGCACTGAACCAGTTTGACCAGGATGTGTTTGATGTCGATCAGTTTATGCGGTTTATGGTGATGGAGTATTTGGGCGGCCATTGGGATGGGTATTGGATGATGCAGACGAACGATGGAGCGTTTAAGGATTATACCGAAAACGGTCGATGGTACTACCTTGGTCATGACTACGACGCTACGTTTGGTGTTAATTTGGAAAAGGACATTCTCAATCATTCTTATCGGGAGTTTCCAGTACGTTATCCAGATGCGGTGTTTATCAACGGCTTCCTCAAAAACCAAAAATTCCGTACCAAGTTTGAATCCTACATTACCGAGACCGTCAAGGTTCTGTTTAATAAGCGGATCCTGGGCGAGCGTATCTGGGCGTACCACCAATTTATTGCTCCTGAGCTCGAGTGGGACAGTACGATATCGCAAAAATCACCTGGAAAACACTATGGGTGGTTTTTTGAACAGACAAGGGAGAATCTCTACAGAAAAGTCACATCCCCAGGCGCTGGAGGAGGCGGGGCTGACTATGGTCTGCTGGACTGGATTGAAAAAAAATCAGAGTTCGTGGCTAAAGATTTAAACTTTGCCTTATAAGAACCACTATTTGTTTCTCCGGAGTAAAGATCTTGTGTCTCAATGAAATTAAAAAAAAAAAAAAAAATGTTAAAGAATGATCCAAGCCCAAAAACCTTTTTCTTTTTTATTAATTTTTTTTGTTGTTTTTCTTTCCCCTTAACTTTAAAAATAGCGATTAAAACACAACACAGTTGATAACAAAACATATCAAATAAGCGTAAACACAATACAATCTACGTCCGAAAAGGAGAGCAAAGTAGAAATCTATCAAAAACAACCTATTCTTTATGGCGTCAACAGCAGTAAGGTACAGCAGTGATTGTATCTTTTGAGAATGTAGAACCCATACCGCCTTTCTTTTTGTTTGTTTATAGGGTTGGTTTGCGTGTCAGGCCATTGACACAGAAAGAGCAATTGACTAATTGCGCGGAATGCATAAGTTTTATACCAGACGAGCCCCAGATTCTAGTTGGAGCAGACAAGTCCTTTACGTACGACTATGTTTTCAACAGCGAAACGCATCAAAGAGATGTCTATAAGGAGGCAGCAGCCCCATTACTGGAAAAATTTGTTGAGGGGTAAGGCAGACAAACAGTCAGTGCGATACTGATGCACTTGCTTTTTAGGTTTAATGCGACTATTCTAGCTTATGGGTAAGACAGGCATAGACTGACATCATGACTTATGTTTCTTGTGGTAGTCAAACAGGCTCAGGTAAGACCTTTAGTATGGGGACTGGTTTAGAATCCACCACGAATCCGGAACATGAAGGTATAAAGAATTATCTCATGTTTTTTTTGGTTGGGAATGACACTCACTGGGTATCACAGGTATTGTACCACGTTGCATGGTGGATTTATTTGAAAAGCTCAACCGCCAGGCTGAGAACCACCAAGAATTTAGCTATGAGGTCTACGTTTCCTTTCTGGAATTATACAATGAAGAATTGATTGATTTGTTGAATCCCCTGAAAAAGAAGGGGGCTGAGGTCACTATTCGTGAAGACATTGCAGGCAACATCTACTGGAGTGGGGTGAGAGAAGAGCCTTGTAAAAGCCCAGAAGAACTGATGTCTTACCTTGCGAAAGGTTCGCTCTGTCGTACGACCGGGTCTACAGACATGAACAGTGTCTCTTCTCGATCACACGCTGTGTTTTCAGTGATCTTAAAGCTCCAAAAGTCAGTAGAAGAACCGATGCTGACCAGCAAATTTCACTTTGTAGATCTTGCCGGCTCTGAAAGAGTAAGGTATTATATCTGTCTGTTCTTTGTTGATTGATCTGTTTCTGTAGTTGAAAAGAACCAACGCTCAAGGCGACCGAGCCAAAGAAGGTATTTCAATCAATGCCGGCTTATTGGCCCTGGGCAATGTCATCTCCGCTCTAGGTGATGAATCCCGAAAAAACTCACATGTACCTTATCGCGACAGTAAGCTGACCCGTCTACTCCAGGATTCGTTGGGTGGCAACAGCCAGACGCTTATGCTGGCCTGTGTTTCTCCTTCAGACTCGAACTTTATGGAGACTCTCAACACGCTCAAATACGCTAATCGAGCCCGCAACATCAAGAACCGGGTGACTATCAACCAAGAGTTTGCCGGCTCTTCCATTGAAGTCAACCAGCTCAAATCGCAACTTGCCCGGCTCAGGCTTGAGCTTGCTTCTGCGCGTGCAGAGGGAACATCTGACGAGGTGCGACCTTTGAAACAAGAGATCGATCGACTCCGAGACCGTTTGCAGACGATGTCCAGCCATGTCCTCCAATTGACCAGCGAACGCGACACGCTTCTTATGGAACGCGATCTGGACGGGGCAGACGAAAAGACGGTGACGACACACCCGTTGATTGCTCAATACCAAAAGACAATTCAAGCGCTTACCCATGAGCTGTCTGATACGCGCGACCAGCTTCATCACGCCCGCACTCTCCCTGTACCTGAGCATTTGCCCTCTTCCCGACGTCGCACGAACGGCAGCAGTAGCAACAGCAGTACGACACGCAGTCGACGCAAACGCCATCCCAACGCTGGGCCTGGCACCATCGTAGCGCGCAAGACCAAAGTCTCCGTCCGTCATTCCCCTGCGGTTTCTCGTTCTTCGAGCCAAAAGACAGGTCGACAGGCTGTAGGTGAAGAAGACGAAGGCTATGTGAACGAAGAGCTCCAAGACGAAATCAAGCAGAGTATTGCCAAAGCCAAGGCCGAAATCCAGAAAGGCATGGAGGTGCTTGATCTGTTGAAGCCGATGGAAGGCCCGTCCTGGGAAGAAGAGCTCGAAGCGTTTGAAAAGGCAGAAGGGAACCTTTTCTCTACCGCTATGGCGCGTGTGGAGTCTGACGAGGGTAACTATACCGCAACGCCTTCTCCTGACGATCTGGGCGAGCTGGATATCTCGATGGAGATTGAAGCCCTGTCTGTGCCCTCATGGGAGCCGCATGTCTCCAAGAGCACAATGACGACCAAGAAGAGCGTTTCGTTACTGGATGAGCTTGACTTCTTCTCGACTTCTTCTGGCAACCCGGTACGGTCGACGATGGCAGTAGCTCCGGCGGAAAAGAACAATCCGCAGTTGACGCGAATGCTACACCAGATCCAGTCTGATATCCGAGTAAAAGAGGAGCTGGTGACGCATCTGGAGAAGACCGAGACAAAGTACGTATTCATGCGGCGCAAGTTTGATGACAAGATCGGACGGCTTTCTGAACAGCTGGCGATGCTTCAGGGCGAGCGAGATCAAGCGATGGTCAAGTCTCAACAGATTGTGGCCTCCAACCGTACAGATGCCGGGGCTCAGCGAGAGAAGCAGCAGCTTCAGGAGACCCGGAACGCTTACGAAGCCAAGATGAAGGCATTGGCAGTGGAGATCCACGACCTCAAGCGCAACTATACGCGTACGATTGCCAATATGCAGTCCACCAAGAACCAGCAGGAATCCCTTCTCAAAACCCTACGGGCGCATGTGGACACACTCAAGACGGAAAAGAAACGTATGGTAAAACGTATGAAGCAAGAAAGCGAGCGCGTCCGTGAACAGATGGCTCTTCAGGAACGTAAGATCAGCAAACTCCAACGGCAGCAATCTGAAGCCAATCACGCCCGACTCCGGCTGGAACGAGAACACGAAAGCCAGAAAACGACCCTGAAACGACGCGACAAGGAGATTGTAGCCAGCCAGAACCAGACCAAGGCGCTGACAGATCTGGTCAAGAAGGCCGTGCGAGAAGGTGGCACGTTGGACGAACAGCTGTTGATCAAAGTATCGCATGCGATTGGCGGGAGTTTTGCCGCGGTGGCACGACGGGGAGGCATGCGTCATCTGCCCGGTTATCGTCCCCCACGAAGAAAGAAGAACCCGGTACCTGTGGGTATTCGTGCCGCTCATAAGAAACAACTGTTGGATAAGATGGTGGGTCAATACATCCAAGGAAAGCAGGCTATTGTGGAGATGGAGCAACTGCTGCTCAGACGGGAGCGGTTGGCGTCTGAAAAGCTGGAGCTGATGCAAGAGCGCAAGGAGATCTTGGTGGCCGAACAGGAGACAGCAGCGCTCACCGGTCAACCCATGGATACCCTGTCGATCGGTTTGGCTGAGGAGCGGGTGGACCTGATCGAGGCGGAGATTGCGTACTTGTCGGCGAGAATCAAATCGCTGCAGTCTGAAGCTGCGGGGGAGGCTGAGGAAGCAGAAAGGTCGCCTGTAGAAAAACGCAAGGTGACGTTTGCAGACGATATCCTGACGGATCCTCCCGCTTGCGAAGAGTGGGCTGATGTGGATCAAGTGGAGGAGCAGTTCAGTGTGCCGGTGAATGCAGCGCCTGAGCTCGTGTACGACGCGACGCTCAAGCTGCTCAAGTCGCTCCAAGTAGACGAGTGCCGGTGCGTGGTCGAAGGCCTGGTAGAAGACATACTCCATTCACGCATGGGAGAATGCAGCCGGCAGATGACGATGCAAAATTTGGAAAAGAGCCTCCAGGACTTGCGCCGTACGTTGATCGTGATGAAACGGGCGGCGATCATGACCACGGTGGAGAACGAACGACGGATCCGGACCCTGGAGCAGGCCGGCCAAAGACGACGCTCGGATCGGACAGACAGCCAAATCGAAGACTACATTACCAACAGTGGCAACACGATCTTTGACAAGATTTACGAAGACGGTCTACGCGGTTTGTTAGGCACGCCAGAGCCTGAAGCAGAAGGGCTGATCAAGACAGAGCGACTTTTGCCGCCGCCATCGCCTCTTGGGCTGGTGCCCAGTGCCAGCAGCCAGACGGTAGCGAACCGGCAGAAGCCTAGCGTGCTGGGTTATTCTGGGCGAGAGACGACGCCTTCGCCAGATCGATTCTACAACATGATCCAGAAGCGAGTATCATGGCAGCAACGTACAGGAGGCTCGCCTATTCCTATGACGATGATGAATCCAGCCGAATTCAACCGGTATGCCAATGACCGCGCATCGTCCACGTCGTCCATCCGTAGTAACCATATCCGACGCTCTTCCCTTCAATCTGACCCCTCTTCTCAGGGATCCAACACCTATTCTTCGCAAGGGTCCTTACGTGCCGGCCTTCCACCTCTCCAGCCCCCATCCCTCAGCCGTCGACGTACTTCGTTACGCGAGCTGTCACTCCAGCTGTCCCCCAGTCAGCCCACGCTGATAGAACTCGAAGCCGAATTGATGCCTAGCGTGTCTATGCAGCGTATGAAGCGACCCATGCCGACGGTCTCCCTGATTGACCGTTCAGGAACGCCTACCAATGGGAATGTGTTTGCACGCCTTTCTCAGACCCCTACACGGGCCTCACAGGCTAAAGCTGCACGTTACAGCAGTGGTAGCATCGATGAGCTCAGACTACGTTGGGAATCCGAGCGTTCCTCCAGCGCCATGAGTGGCTCATACCAAGAAGGCATCTTTTAAAAAACAGTCTCTCTTTATAAATATTTATATATCCAACCCATCTCTCTTTATATACACATACACACACCCATATATATATATATATATATATATACACTATTTAAATATATACACTATTTAAATATACTTTATCTTTTATGTAATTTATATACAAAAAAAAAAATAAAATAAAATAAAATAAACTCCCTCTTTTCTGAATAGCAATTATTTTTATTTTTATTTTTATTTTAGTCAATAGCATGTGTTATGGAAAATGAATATAAATTAATCATGTTAATAAACCAACACGCTGTCCAGGAGAGAGTATCATCTACACATACCATCCCACCTACACACCTAGAGAGATAGCTCTATGCACATGTAGATATACACACTTGCTGATATCCACCCAAGAGGTGAATCTTTTTTTTTTTTTTTTTTTTTTTTTGACATTGAAAGCGTCTTAATTAAGTCTATTGTTTACTGCACATGGCTTATTTCTTTAATTAAGCGCTCACATGTCCTACCATGTAGGTCATTGAGAAGCCATACGATTGGATCGATCTTAGTATGGGGAAGAAAGCTGGCCATGTTGGGTATACAAGCAATGCGCTGTCTACAAAAAAAAAAAAAAAAAGAGAGAGAGAGAGAGAGAGAGAGAGGCTTTGGTTCGAAAGGGGAAGGACACAGGGAGAGAAGGAAAATGAAATGTTGCAACAAACCCGTTTACCAAAAAATGTTTCTCCGCACGTTTTCAAACACAAAGAAAACTGGGTGCACGTTCGTTTTTGTACGCTATTGTTCGATCCCTTTCTTCATGTGTTTCTACGGTTCTCACCAAGTGCAGTCCTCCCCTTCTGGCACGTTTTTCTATCGATAGGGCCTTTCGAGCCAAAGGTGATGTTCTGTGTAGAAAGAGGTTTTAAGGAGTGAGAGCCATTGTCTTCAGAATAAGGCAAGCGTGGGCCTTTTTTTTTTTTTCGGAAAGTCTTTTATTTACACTGGTGTGAGCGTGCGTGTGTGTGACAGAGGAAAATATAAATTTATTTTTATTATTTTTCTCTTTTTCTTTTTCTTTATCCAACAACTACACCACAACCACCAAAAAAAAAAAAAAAAAGCCAACACATACACTCTTTTTTTTTGCTTTTTTTTTTTTTTTTTACCTTCCTTTTCCACTTTTAAGAATTTCTTTTTTTCGTTTTCCTTTTATTTTTTTATTTTTTTTCTAGTCAGAATACAGAAAAAAAAAAAAAAAAAAAAAATAGCTTAGAAAAAGACCAAAAAAGACACTCTTTCACATACTTTCCTTTCAACCAACGCCTCTCCTTATTCTTCCTTCGTTTATTTTTATCTAATTTCCCTTTATTTCATTTTCCCTCACAACTCCGCCATGACTATTCTTGCTGTAAACAAACGTATCCGATCTTCTGAAAAGGTGATAAAGTGGATTGTTTCTTCCATTGCTTATACGCAAACGTCTTTTTTTTTTTTTTTTAGATCCTACAAAAGTCTAGATCCGAACCGAACTGTCAAGCCAACAATCACTTTTCAGTCTTGGCCTATGCTAAGCGAAAGTCCACAGGCAGCCTTCGACACACTTCCCTGAGCCGTTCACCTTCCTCTTGTTCCACTACGGCCAGCACGACGAGTTCTAAAGTAACCAAAAAAAAAAAAAAAAGAGAGAGAGAGAGGAAATCTCCTTAAAAAAAAGCCGTATTTATTCATAAAAAAAGGGAATTTTTATTTCATCATCTTAGATTTGGCGTCCTCCTGGTCATTGTGAGATCCCTGATATCCTAGGCCATGCTTATCTTAAGCCAAGCCCACCTGTGGCGCTTGATTTACGTCCAACGGATATTAGCAAACAAGTGTCAAAAGTAAGTGCAAAAGGTCAATAGGATGGCAACATCTGATCCGTACTAGCGTCCTTGGTATCCGCCCAGCCCCCGCTGCCAGATTCCCGATCTCCCACCCCTGAAACGTCAGACGGCCAAAAGCACGGCCCAGAGCAACCGATTGGAAGTACGTTTGAAGAAACTGCTACCCAAGATTCCTGTGAGCGCCACGGATCCAACCGTGCGTTACGGTCAGTTCAAGGAGGTGGGCACAGGGTAAGTGTTGGATCGATAGATTTTCGAGAGAACTGACACGATGCTTAGAGTGAATGGCGCGGTGGTACGTGCTGTGTGCCGTAAACAGGGTACGCGGGTAGCCATCAAACGCTGTCGACTGGATCCAGACCGTGAATACCGTGCGGCTATTCTACGTGAGCTAAGGATCATGGCCTCAGGTCATCAGAACCTGATTGGACTCAGAGAAGTCTCGCTATGGAAAGAGGACGTGCTGATGACAATGGATCTGATGCGATGCTCGGTCTTTGCTGTGTTGTGCCAACGTGGCATTCCAGAAGAATATACGGTCTACATGACCTGCGAGACGCTCAAGGGGTTATCGTATCTGCACCGTCAAGGCATTCTGCACCGCGACGTCAAGTGCGAGAACCTGTTGCTCGGCTGGCATGGTGAAGTCAAACTGGCCGACTTTGGACTGTCTGCCAAAACATCCCGCGTTAACCACGAGCGACTGGGTACTACCAAATGGATGGCCCCAGAAGTCATTCGAGAAGAAGAATACAATGAAAAGATCGACATGTGGTCCTTGGGCATTACCATCATTGAGATGATGGACCGTGTGCCTCCCCACTATGCGATCAAAGATGAAGAAGAGTTGTTTGATGTCATTGCAACCGAACCCAGCCCTACGTTCACTTACAGTTACCCCACCATGTACATGCGTGGTCTCGTAGCATGGCTTTTGGACGAAGAGCCCCAGACAAGACCTTCCGCTGCCGATGCCTTGATGGAAATCGAAGCCCATGTAGACTCTCGTCTCCTGCCTTGCTCATCGTCCCAAGACCTCGTTCGTTTCATGAACCATGTCTTGCCTGCTGATCTTTAAACTTCTTATGGCTTCTTTCGAATCATCTTCTTATGGCTTCACTATGCATCCTTATACCTCCGCCTCCTTTATGAGAAAACCACCCAAAAAAAAAAAAACCACCCAAAAAAAAACCAAAAAAACCCTCGTCACACCACCCATTCTATGCCTTCTTTTTTTTTTTCAACAGAATAATAAAAAGAAATTTTTTTTTTTTTTTTTTTTTTTTTTTTTTTTTTGGTTTTATTAAAACGTGGCGATAAGGGTTACACTACAGAGAACAATCCCTTATTTTTAAACCTGTGTTGAACGATGCAAGCCACACGCTGGAAAGAACACTACTGGGCGGTCCTTGAAAACCCTGAATGGGTTTAGAAAGAAAAAGAGAGAAAAAGAGAGAGAGAGAGAAAGGGGAGGGGGGGGAGGGTATTTTATAGTTTCCGCTATTGTTTCGATGCAGCGTACACATGTAGGATCACCTTCTATATTGTTTCTTTTTCTTGTACGACTCTAGAAATCAATCCTTATTGTTCGGTTCCGACTGAAATAGTAATAAAGAGCAAATAACAAAAACTTTTTTTTTTTTTTTTCTTTTTCCTTATAAAAAATAATATTTTATTTATCGATATTAATTTTTTATTTTTTTTTTACTTTTTGTAATCGAGTGGATTGCTTAGCACTGAATGGGAAATCAAGCAAGTAAAGTGATTGAGAAATCGAAAGAAAAGAAAGAGAAACGAAAGAATCACCGACGACGTAGCACGGTGACGTTGGGAAGATCTTCCCTAAAACAAGGGGTGATTTCCGGTAATTACGATTGGATTGAAGACAAACCTGAGCCCAAGTCGAGACGTCAATCGATTACGGAATTCTTTGTGGGACGAAAGAAAAGCTTGGCTCAAGAAGATCTTCGAGAGCAGGACCGACTTCAACGGATGGTGAGCCTAGCGGATCGTTTTCCTAGAAGGGTCATTATGTATTCATTCCTCCCCTCCTCTCTTAGCATTATCTACTCAAGAGTGCCCGTAAGACCAACACCGCCTGTGCCCTGAACGAGGCTATGGCCATCGTAGACGTAGGCACCGGCAACGGCATCTGGGCTTTGGAAATCGCTGCCGAACAGCCCACTTCGACCGTCATCGGCTTGGATATCAGACCCCCGGCTGAACCGCAAGGCAAGCCAAAAAATCTGATCTTTATGGAGGCTGACGTGACCCAACCTTGGCCGTTGGCTTCTGACTCGATTGATCTGTAAGAAGCTTGTGTTTCGATCGAAGCCTGCTCACCCTTTTTCTTAGTGTCTTTCAGCGAAACATGGGCAACGTGCTCTCGAGACATCAATGGACTCATGTCTTGAACGAAATCCATCGTGTGCTCAAGCCGGGCGGATCCATCGAGCTTGTCGAAACCGATCCCTGGCATCACAACCCTGGCCCTGTACAGACCGCATTTGATGAATTCTACCAAACCCAGAGTACAGAACAAGACATGGACTTCAAATTCACCCAGAATCTCAACGCTCAACTTACCACCATCTTTGGCCCTATCGAACATCGTACCGTAGACATTCCCATCGGCGAATGGCCTCAGGAATCAGGTATATACAAAAATAGCCCCAACAGACTTTTTTTTTTTTGGCTCATCCAGTCCACCACAGACTTGAAACAATTCGGTTTTATCAACAAAGAGATCCAAAAGGCTTGTCTAAGAAACAGAAAGAGTCTCTACATGTCCACCTGGGGTGTGGCTTCGGACGATTACGATCTTGCAGTACAAGAAATGTTGACCGAATTTGAAGAATACCATGGCTTCACTCGTTATAACTGTTGGATTGCCACCAAAAGCTTAGCCTAAGCCAAAAAGAAAGACAATGAAAGAAAGAAAGAGAAAGAACGAGTGAGAGATACCAAAAAAAAAAAAAAAGAGAGGAAAAAAAAAAAAAAAAAAAAAAAAAAGAAAAAAAAAAAAAAAAGCCTATGCCTATGCCTTTACTATCTACTTTATTTTTAATTTTTTTTCTCTCCTTCTTTCTCTTTTGTGTATATTCTCTACATACACCCATCGATACACACCTTCCCTATGCCCACCCCTCTCTATGTTTTAGACCACACAATAAACACAATCCCAAAGAGGTCGACACGTTTATTTCCCGAAATGAATGCAGTGATTTATTTTCTTTTTTGTTGCTGAGTGAAAAAAAGTATTTAACAAAAGGGGGTGTATGTAAGTGATTGGGAAACAGAATGTTAGAGAGGCTATATACGACTAGAAAGAAAGGTGTGTGTATGTTGGTGTGTGTATATATATATGTGTGTGTGTGTGTGTGTGTGTGTGTGTGTGTGCAGGTGGTGGTGTCTCTTATCTGGAATAGGGAGGTCTTGAATAAGGACGTGAATTTCGAGCTTGCTTTAGAAAAAGAAAGTTTAGAAAACGGCTTTTCTAGAGTGCTTTTTTCTTTACCGTCAACGGGTGAGTGTAGAGGGTGGGGTCGTGCATAGGATAACGAGGGCGTGGATAGACATAGGTTGGCTTAGGAGGGTCGACGCCAGAAGGGTTGTCCCACCTTCTCTTTTCATCTTCCATGCTTTTGGCTTGTACTAACTCTTTCCTTGTCTGCTCTTGTTGCATCATTTGCTTGATGCGTTGAAATAGCTGATGCTTTTCTTCTTTCAATAACTCAATCTTGGCTTGAATCTCTTGACAGCTCAGCGCCAAAGCTACTTCCTCTTCCTCTTCTTCTTCCAACACAGGCTTTTTTTCTTCAACAGGTGGGGAAGGCAATCCGCCGATATGCTCTATGGGTGAAGAAGGTGCGCATGGACAGCTTACTCTTTTTTGTTGGCATCGATCCATAATTACTGTCCTAATGGCCTCCAACCGTTGAGTAGGCTGGAAATGATAAACAACATTCTCTCTCTTCACTTCTTCTTTATAATCAAATATCGTGTCCTTCATTACTAAAGAGTGTAAAAAGGAAAAAAAATAAAAAAATAAAATAAAATCTTTTTTTACGAGAAAAAAAAAAAAAAAAAAAAAAAAAAAAAACTTTTATTCGTTGAGTTTTGTACGCTATCTTTTGAGTCACTTTTGACTCAAAAGATCTGAAATAGAAAAAAGTTGACGCTTTTTTTTATTTTAAATGACACATTTCATGCACTCAAAGGCAATCTTTTTATTATGATTATGATTATTATTGGCTTGTTGAGAACAGGTGCCAATCAAGTCCAAAAAAAGTAGAGGTGGGTGGGTGCGTAGAGGGAAATAAAAATTTTGGATTTCAATGCAAACCCTTATTTTCAAAAAGGACTTTCTCCCCCACCCAAAAAAAAAAAAAAGCAAGTAAAATAAATACTCCGTTTGAGAGTGGTTTTGATCTTTTTACTACTCAGTTTTCTACAAACACACTCCGCTTTCTCCCATCCATGATCATAAGAAACATTGCTTGTGTGGATACTCTCGCGTTTTAATGAGAAACATGTGCAACACACACACACACACACACTCTCAGTGAAGAAAGCGTGGCTCTTTGTATTCTAGCTTGTGCTTGTCCAAACGGAGTATGGATCTTGAAGTTAAAAAGTCAACTTTAGACGATTTCCCCCCCCCTTCAAGAAACCGTAAATTTCCGTAAAGTAAAATGGAATGCGGGGAAAAGAAGAGTGAAAAAACGAAGAAAAAAAAATTTTTTTTTTTTTTTTTGTTTTTTAACAAAAGTCTTGAAAGGTGTATTTGTCAAGACGTATTCAAAAAATATATAAAAAAAAATAAAAGAAGAGGAAAGAAGGCTTGGATCGAACGCAAGAGACACCTAAGCCTCATCCTTTTTCTTTCGATTGACACATAGCATGTCGACTTCCATAAAAGGCAAATGTAGAGTGACTCATGATGGGCAAGCCATTCTATTTGCTTCTCCTCCTTCTCTCCCTTTGGACAGCAAGGATCTCTTTCTGTTATCAAGCCAGTCTCTTCCCTTCCTTTATTTACTATCCAAAGATTCAGGCGTGTCTTCTTTATCGCCATTGGATTTCAATACGCGTATTTCCCATGTCAACACCCAACCTGGATTTTAAACGCCGGGCAAAGTCTAACGAGTAAGCATTGGTTCTATTTCGATTCAAAGCTAAAAAAAAAAAAAAAAAAAAAAAAAAAGAATAAATGCTCTCTTTGGTTTTTTTCTTTTTTTTTTTTTTTTTCTTTCTTTTTTTTTTTTTTAATTTCAATCAAAATGTGTGGTATTTTTGCTGTCTACAACTACCAAGGCGATGCTGAAGCGTATCGTCAACGTGCCTTATATCTTTCTAAAAAGTAAGTGTGAAAGTAGGTAGAGAAGAAGACTAAGAGACGATAGGATCCGACACCGTGGACCTGACTGGTCTGGATGTGTGATTGCAAAGAACCATATCTTTTGTCATGAACGTCTTGCTATTGTGGGCCTTAGTAAGTGTTTTTGTTAGCCGACTATGTATTGAGATGGGTTGAATAGGTTCTGGTGCCCAGCCAATTGTGAGCGAAGATGAAAAGTTGATCCTTTGCGTGAACGGAGAGATCTATAACCACAAGCAGTTGAGAAACGAGTTGAAAGAAGACTATGATTTCAAGACAGAATCCGATTGCGAAGTGATTTTGCATGCAGTAAGTGTCCAAAGAGAAAGAGACAAAAAGCGTACTGAGTGTTGTAGTACAAAGAATTAGATAAAGCGCTTGTGCCCCGTCTGGACGGCATGTTCTCGTTTGTTCTTTTGGACAAGGAGCGTAACCGGGTGATTGCAGCACGCGACCCAATTGGCATTACGACGCTTTACTATGGCTGGAACTCCAAGATGCCTGGTACGGTCTACTTTGCGTCTGAACTCAAGTCGTTGAACGAAGACTGTGACAAGATCCTGGCCTTCCCCCCTGGCCATGTGTATGATAGCGAGACGGGCGAAACAACGCGTTACTTCCAACCTACATGGTGGGATGGCGAACGCGTGCCGACAAACGCTCTGGATTATAAGGTGCTTCGCGAATCGCTGGAAAAGGCAGTACGTAAGCGATTGATGGCCGAAGTGCCTTACGGTGTGCTGTTGTCGGGCGGTCTGGATTCTAGCCTGATCGCGTCCATTGCGGCGCGCGAGACAGAAAAGATCGCGGCTGGCTACCGTGGCACCGAAAGCGACCTGGAAAACTACGACGAGAGCGCACCCATGCTCTGGCCACGTCTTCACTCGTTCTCCATTGGTCTGCCCGGCTCACCCGATCTGATCGCCGCACGCGAGGTGGCCAAGTTCCTCAAGACGGTCCATCACGAATACACTTTTACGATCCAGGAAGCGTTGGATGCAGTGAGCGATGTGATTTACCACCTGGAGACCTACGACGTCACCACCATTCGCGCCTCAACCCCCATGTACCTCTTGTCCCGCAAGATCAAGGCGTTGGGTGTCAAGATGGTGTTATCGGGTGAAGGCGCAGACGAGATCTTTGGTGGCTATCTTTACTTTAACAACGCGCCCGAGAAACAAGCCATGCACGCCGAGACCGTCACCCGGGTCAAGAACCTGCATACCTCAGACTGTCTCCGTGCCAACAAGTCTACCATGGCTTGGGGCGTTGAAGCCCGCGTGCCCTTCCTGGACAAGCAATTCCTGGAGGTGGCAATGAACATCGATCCCCAAGAGAAGCTGCATGACCGCTCCGTAGGCCGCATGGAGAAATACATCTTGCGCAAGGCCTTTGATGACGAGACCAAGCCTTACCTTCCCAAGGACATTCTCTGGCGTCAAAAGGAACAGTTCTCAGACGGCGTGGGCTATAGCTGGATCGATAGCTTGAAACAGATCTCTGAAAACAAGGTGGCCGATGATGACTTTGCTCAGGCTCATAACCGCTGGAAGAAAGATGTACCCACCACCAAAGAAGCTTACATGTATCGGGTCATGTTTGATCAATGGTATCCTCAAGAAGCCTGTACTGCCTCCGTTGTCCGCTGGATCCCTAGAGCCGATTGGGGTTGTCCTGAAGATCCTTCTGGCCGTGCCCAAAAGGTACATGACGCTGCTTATCAACACAAATAGAATTCATGCCATAAACAATAATAAATAAATAAAACAAAGCTTTGTAAATGTATAGAAAAAAAAAAAAAAAAAAAGAGCGTCTTATTATCATGAGAGAAGAAAAATTATGTGTGTGTTTTTTTTTTTTTTTTAGGCGTTTTTTATTGACGTTTTTTTTTGATCATTTTTGACGTTTTTTTTTTTTTTTTTTTTTTGATTATTTTTTTTTTTTTTTTTTTTTTTGGATTTTTTTTGATTTTTGCCTTGGTTGCTAAGGTAAAAATGAAGGCAATGCGATCGGGGGTAGTCTGTTCATGAAAGGATGAGGGGGAGGTGAGCGAGCTAAGGACAGTAAGGACCGGGCGACTTGATGCTCTTTATCCTCTTTGGTATCTTGGTGGCAATGACGGCATGATTCACCGTCTGGTATGGGGAGTGTTGCTAGGTTACGGTCGACTTGGTGTAGCATAGCAACGGTTTCAGACAAGAGGTTGTTCAAGCGATGCGCCTCCCGCTTCAGATGGGCCTGATAGTCTTTTTGCGATTCAAGTGTGTTGGAGCAGACGTGCAGGTCGCGTCTGTAGTCTGCTCGCGGCGTGGGATGAGATGGCGGGTAAAGCGGCGGCAGCACAATCGGCTGGATGGACGGGGATGGGCTGTTGGAAACCGTCGAGGTGGACGAAGGCGAAAGTGACTTGATCGCTTCTTCCTCCGACTCGTCTTCTTCGGATTCCTCTTCATGACGTCTTCTCTTGGTGATTGGTTTCTCTTCTGTATGACACCGTTTTCTCCGTTTAATCACCGTTCTCATCATCGTCGCCGGCCGATGGACCAGGTGTAGCTTATAGTACAGCCCGCACGCATTACAGATCGTTCGGCCGTTCGTATCTCGTCTCCACAGCGGCGTCGTCGTCGTTTCACAGTTGGCACACACCGTCACACCGGCTGGATGGCCGTCTTCCACTGCCACTTTCTTATCTTCTTCAGTCCAAGTGCTCAATTCTTGTTCTTTGGTTTCGAATAGCGTCATTTTAAAGAAAGAACAATGAAAATCCAAATCTTTTTTTTTTTTTTTATTCCACACAAAAAGCCAAAAAAAGAAAAACGAATTAAAGATAAGATTTTAAAAAATTAAGCTTATTTTAAAAGAAAAGGAAAAAAAAAAAAAAAGGGAAAATAAAGAAGTCTAAAATAAATAACAAGAAAAAAAAAAAAAAAAAAAATTAATCGCGCCATTTTAATTCATGATAAAACTGATAAACGTAACTCAAAAAAAAAAAAAAAAAAAAAACACACACATTCTGCAAAAACAAGGCACAATAAAGACAAGCGCAAGATTTCAAAAACCAACCCAACCGTCTTTCTCACATCTAACCAAAGCAAAAATGGCTCTTTCACTACCTTTTTTTTTTTTTTTTTTTTTTTTTAATGGGAAAGAGTCGGGCTTTGTTAATTTTCTTTCTCCTTTTATTGTAGTCAATCATCATGGGTGTGTGTGTGTGCGTGTGTTTATTTACTTTTTCTAAATTTACATAAAATCATCAAAATCGTCATAAGTAGTAGAATACTCTCTTGACGAGGGAGTAGGGGCTGCTGTCTTGGTCACCTTGCCCTTGGTCTTTTTGTTGTTCTTTAAGGCTTCTCTCTGTTGGCGCTGCTTGTCGTTGGCAAGAGCTGTCAAACTCGAGGCGGCCTTGCGTACGTCCATATCCTTCATCGGCTGTGCCAAATCGCGCGCTAGCTGATCAAGAAAAGTGGCATAGCCTGACACATTCTACAGAAGGTCAACCTCAACATTTCCTCGCTTTACACTTACCGATTGTTCTAGAATCAAATCAGTCAACAGCTGTCTGAACTCTTCAAATTCAGCCCGTGTACGAGGTTTGAGGGACTCTACAGGCTTGGAAGGTGCCTTTTTGGCTTGGGTTCAGGTTCAGTCAGTATACTCTCTAAAACACAAACAAAATTCGCTTACCCGTCCCTTCACCAGAATCCATCTGTTCTTTCTTTACTCCGGCTTCCTTTTGAACCCTTTCGAACTTTTCTTCTTCAGTCTCCCCGTCCAAGAAACGGTTGGCCTAAAGTAATCTCCCCCGTTCAATACATACACACACACACTCTCTCTCTTTCTTTGTTTTATTACCAAAGCTGCCTTTTTCTTTTTCTGCTCTTTCAACAAAGCTTCTTTTTCGGCAATCTTTTGCTTCAAAGTCAGGTTTTTCTTGACGGGTGCTTTGGTTTCCTCAGGAACAACAGCCTCTTCATCTGAATCCCAAGACTCTTTCACATCGTCTTCAGCATCCTCATCATCCCAGGCCATCTTGGGCTTGTTGCTGCCCGTGTTGACTTGTGTTTCGAATTCTTCTATAGAAATCGTTTAGTCGGACAAGCGCTTTGGCAGTAAAGGTTCTTTGGATTTCTTTTTTGTTTTGTCTATTAGAATCTTACCCCAATCACTCATTACAATTGCTTTTTGATTTATAACAAAAAAAAAAAAAAAAAAAATATTTTTTTCAAAAGGCAGTTTTTCTTGTGACTTGAAACACCGAACTGCCTACAACCCCCCCCTCTCCTTCTTGACCAGGACTTTTTCATACCTTAAAAGAGCACGTATGTGGATGCATGGCTTTTCAGAAAATATGGACCCACGCTATATTTCATGGGCTCCAGACTTGACCCGAGTCTGTAGAACAAAGGCTTAGAACAACCGATGTGACCGGACGTTTGCTTTGGCCATCACAGGCCATGGCTACGTGCTTACAAACCTTCTTTCATAGTGGGCACCGGCTTTGGCTCTCTCTTTCAATACCTGCATTGCAGCGCTTTTTACCCAAAAGACTTGAGGATCAAACGCTTATCGGTCAACGACAGCTCTCGCTAGGCTATCGATAAGGCTGTCTACGTGCTGACCAAGCCATGGATGGGTCAGGCGCATTGGCTGCTCAAGCTCAATCCATGTTGCCTTCATGAGAAAATCACAGGCCCAAGGATAGTTTGATGGTTTATATTTCACTGGAGGGTGCTTTCTAACACAGGTTTACAGGTTGCCTCTATGTTTTTTTTTTTTTTTTTTTTTTTTTTTTTTTTTTTTTCTATCGGTGGACTCTTTTAGCCAGCAAAAGGATGCTATGGAGTGATTCATGCAGGTTATTTTTTAAGATGGCGCAGGTACCACAGAAAACAAATACAATGGTTCGTTTCAAAGGAAATACTCTTTATTATTAAAACTGCTTTGGATGATCAGTTTTGGTATGTGGATATGAATCTGTAACAATAAAAAGAAAGGCAATAATGTACAACATGCGAATTGACATGTAAAAGAAGGTAAAAAGCCAAGGTGTGACCATCAGACTCCCCCACCGCTTCGGCTAAAGAAAGAAAAAATGGATTATTCAGGGCTATTCTGATCTATTTCTTACCAAACGTCCCTTAATCCAATGCCATGGTTACGGTTTTTCCAATCATCACGGATACGATCCATGCTGGCAGAGTCAGACGTGGCTTCCCCTGAAGGAGTAAAGAATAACGGATTGGAAACAGAAACGATCGATGCCGCCTTGAGTCTAGTAAATGTATAGACAGTAGCAGCAAGCATCGTAGCAGGAACAGCTCTATCAGACCTGTCAGTTTCAAATTTGGTTTCCGAACCACCCTATTTACATATAAAAAGAGCCTTTGGGTGTGATTTGAATCGTCATTGGGAAAACCGTGAATGCAAAACAAAAGAAAACTCATTCACTCTTTTATATCTATTTTAGGTCGTACATCGATGGATACCCAAGAGTGGCTCGTGAACCTATACGGAAGAAATCGGTGACTTTCTCTGACGCTATGGATACACAGAGAACCCAAAAGATGATTACTGCAGTGACAAAAAAAAAAAAAAAAAAAAAAAAAAAGCACGCCAGAATATACATCAGATTTCCTTTCTCGGGCATATAAAAAAGAGAGCTAAATCCAATGTAGAAAACACGCCACCAAGGCTTTATTTGGCTGTCATCACCCGGTCCTTTCCTGCAAGATCCTTCCATACCTGAATATCCAAAAAACTGTTCTGATGAAATGTTTTTGTGAGCGTTCTGACCTGATGCGTACCACCTATTTCCATCACCAACCTTGGTATCTGACGATGGAATGGCTGGCAATGGCTTGCTATCTCTATCAGCTGCCGATGAATTCGCGTTCCTTGATCATCGGCCACCAACGCTCTCTTATCCTCCCATTGTTTGACGTCAGGCGTAAGCTCTTTGTATTCTTCATGGGTCACATACGGAGGATTGGACACGATCAGATCAAAGGGATAAGAAGCACAGCTGTCCATCAAGTCTCTCTGTTCAAATCGAACGGGATTTCTCAGTCGACTAGCATGTAAGGCACGGTTATGTTCAGAAAGCTCGATCGCTCGACGGGAGAGATCTATCCCCGTAATCTCTACCGAATCCTTGGGTAGACCACTGGATAGCGCAAGCGCAATACAGCCTGTGCCTGTACACGCATCCAAAATACGCATCTTTCCTGGCCCAACATACCGCTTCAGCAACTCAATCAATCGATCCGTCCATTCTTCGGTTTCCCATCTTGGAATAAGTGTAGGTGGCCGGGTGACTATATCCAGCTCACAAAAAGGTTGTGTCCCTGTACGTATATTTAAGTAAAAAAAAAAAAAAAAAAAAAAAAATAGACTCACCAAGAATATACTGTAAAGGTTTATGTTGAATCACTCGTTGATCTACCCATTCGTCTAATCGTTGCTTTTCAAGCGTTGTCAAGGTCCAGCCTCTTTCTATTTTTCCACGGCTATCCATTAACACTTTTTCTCTCAGCCACTGTAGTTGCTTCTTTGCATGGGCAAGGTCGCCATCACATACTTTTAAAAGTTTTTGAATCCATCGTGATTGACTCATGGAAAGAAAAAGTCACATTCCTCTCTCTCTCTCTCTCTCTCTCTCTATTTTATTTTTTCCACCAGAAAAAAAAAAAAAGCCATGGGTTGATTTACTCCCGGCTCCTTTAGTTCTTGTTGACTCCTAAAGACTTACTTTCCATAGGCCTATGATGCCAATCTAGTACAGAGTTCAAAGGCATGCTCGTTACGTTGACCATATCTTTTCACTTTAAAGAGACAGTTGAAAGCGTAGCGCTCTTGTCCGCTCTAGGCAACAGACCGAGTGCTTTCACTCTGCTTTGTAAATTGTAGCCCACTTATCAACAGGTCGCTTTGCTTGTGAAAATTACGTTGAAATCAATTTGTATTACCCACACTTTGAAAAACAAACGTGACATGAAAGGTTCTCTTTTTTTTTTTTTTTTTTTTTTTCAATTTGTATTGTTCACTCTGTACGTTTTACCAGTCGCATCGTAAATAAAAACTTCTCACCCCACACACTGTACTACCCACTCCAGACCTCTTGCCACTCGGGCTCTTGTACCTTTTTTCCTATTTTTAAGCTGGCTCAATAATAAAGAACCACTTTTTTTTTGCAAAGTAATCTATACAAAGAGTCGCCTGTACCCTTTCAGAAACCGCTCAATGGCTCCAGAAGGTCAAATCTATAACGTATCTACATAAAACAATACTGCAAACACAAAAGAAACCCCATTTTAGGTATATTTGCTTTATTAAAGTGGATAATAATAACGAAAAGAGGGCCTGATATTCCCAATGGCAACAACAAAGTCTTGTAAATGTTTCTAAAACAACCTAAAGAACACAACGTTTGTATTACAGTAACGAAAGTACATGCGTATCTGTTTTGCATTTCATAGAATATACCTTGCTTTCCTTGCCTTTTTTTTTTTTTTTTTTTTTTTGAAAAAGAATGGAGCCAAAGGTTGTACAGGTTGTCAATCCTGTACGGTTTAAGCCTATTTAGTCTCATCCGAGGGTTTTAACCATCTTTTAGTTACAAGGCGGGCGATTTTTAGCTGACCCAATCAAAGCATGTGGATTGTATCAAGCAGTAGACTGCAAGTCAGTTTGTATATCAGCAAATGAAGGGATCTCACAACAAACCTCTCATAGAAATGAGCTTATGAAAGCCCTTACACAAGCCTATATAAAGAAAAGAGCCGGCTCTTTCTATTTCTTTTTTTTTTTTTTTTTTTTTAGAAAAGAGAAAGTCAATTACAGCTTCATACATAGCAATACCCACTAGCCAAAAAAAAAAAAAAAAAAAAAAAAAAAGAGAATGGGCTTTCACAAAACATTGACTACCAAACCCCTCTTTATTTCTCTTCATGTCTTTTAATGTATTACAGCAAAACGAAAAACTGGTTTTTTATTTATTTATTATTTCAACAAGACGATGGTTCATTTTCATATTCTATCGATTGAAAGGTATCCTTAGCCAACCAAGATCTTTATTACGTTTTTAAATCACTTTCTGTACTTGACTTGGTTAATTACTATGCCGGAATTAATTACGCTCGTTATTACATGTTTCATTAGAGAAAAGTCATGTCTGAGAAACATAGGATTAGCAACAAAAATGCACCCGAGCGCTATATTATGATGCACGCTCTAAACTTAAAGAAGCAAGATACATAATATAAAGCGTGTACTCTTTCTTGAGTCGAACTCCTGAACTCATTTTGTAACTCTAACCAACACTGAATACAACCGGTTAAATACAATAAATGCAATTCATTTCGTACGTGAGTGGCTTTGTGATCTGAACAGCGGCTTCGTCTGTGTACAAATGAAATGTCTTGATTCTAGTCACAAAATATAAAAGATAGACTTGCGTTTTTTTTTTTTTTTTTTTTTTTTTAGGCTCTTGCCTTTTATATCTTAATTTATAATTAACAAATAAAGTAAATGTGGGAATAGATTAGATAGACAAAGAAAAAGTCAAACACACTATATTTTTATCATGCACGCTTTTGTTATAGTCCTTAAACCGCTCTCTTATATTTCGCTTACCAACAAACCAATGAAACTTGTCCATTGAGTTTTTTTTTTTTTTTTAGGTCTATTAAATGGCAGGGTTCCTTTTTTGATTGACACTCAATACAACTCCACCCAAAAAGAAGGCTCGGGTGATCCTAAAAGGGTTTGATTGATTAAAAAAAAAAAAAAAAATTGGATAAGAAAAAGTAGGAAGCGAGAATGGTTCATCTTTAGAAAGAGCCTAGCCACTACCGAGTTAGATTCTATTTCGATCCTCCTCTCTTATTGGGGAGAGCAAGACACACTCTCAAATTGAAAGTCAATAAGTCTCTCTGATTTGGAAAAACCAATCAAATCACCTCAGACGACTCATGTCTTTTAGGAATATCTACTAGCTTTTTCAGGCATTGACAAATGCTTTCCGAAAGAAGTGTAACATGTCAGGGAGAGGCTTTGGCTTCGGTGAAGATCTAAACCCTCGTATCGATGATGACAAACATTGTCAATCAACGGTCCCAATTCTTGTTTGTTTAGCCTTTCGTTTAACAAACAAAGCAACGGGGCGAACCAATTACGTCTAGCTCAGGAGCATACGTAGAGCAGATCTTGAAGACTATGAACAAGGAGAGCCAACTTCTACTGAAACAGGCCATTGCTTTCTCTAATGTGACATCACTGATAAACCAGGAGTTTATTTTTGGCACTTTGTTTCTACGTCATGAATGGACCAGTGTATAGATTGAAACTCATTCAAATGTTTTCTATTTTTATATTTCTTTCGATTTCTTTCCTCTTGATTTATTAAGGCCAAAAAAAAAAAAAAAAAAAAAACAAGTAAAATAGATACTTAAATGTCAAGGTAAAGACAATGGCTTACACACACACATATATATATATACACGAACATATACACCTCTATTCATACACAAACACTAATACGAGCCTTATAAAGTAGCAGTAGCGAAAACAGCAAAGACTCAGCTACATCAAAGTATCACGCCCAATTGTATTCCGGGCAGAAACTGTTGCAAAAAAGGCTTCAAAAACAACAACAGCAGCAACAACAGTACTTGCAGTATCCAAGCCATCAACCACAACTGTTACAGCACCATGAGTCTTTTTTCAAGCCAATGTCTATCAACAATAGAATCCTTTCTTTTGAAGCCCCCACCTATATCAAACATCGCTACAGTTGACAGTTGAAACGGACATTCATGCTTGGTGGTCTACCCTCGTTAATATATTTTCTAGTAATAATATGTAACCGAAGAAGAAGATCAGGGACTATTTGAACTAACCCATGACTCTACTCAAAGGTACTTCGTTTCACGCTACACGTATTGCGCTCAGTGTTCCTCAAGATCCGAACGACCCATATTCAGGGCCTTGGGGACTTAAGGCAGTGTACAACAAAACAGGCTCCATCAGCAGAGATTTCGAAAACGGATGCGATCCCGACACAAAAGAAGATGACCAACAACAACAACAACAACAACAAGAATCAGAAAAGCATTTCGATTATTTTTTACACAGTCATCGAATTCACGAAACAGGGCCTCATCATGTGCCGTGGTGTTTTGAGCGATTACAGCCGTTTGAATCTGAACCAGAACCGCTCATCAACAATCCCAGTGTACAGAAAATACTGAAAAGAAACGCTGTTGTTGTTCTCTCTAGAGAATACCGTCGAAAATCAAGCTCAGAGAGCTCAGGGCGACGAAAATTTGGAAGTGACGACTGCAACTTGGACTTGTTCAAAAAGGCACTGCTAGAGAAAGGAGATAAAAACAGCTACCCGCCCCGAAGAAGGTCCGCTTGGAATTTACCGGTGATCACCACACCTTGCTTGTCACACAATAATGAAATCCTGGTGGACGGATCAAGCTGCATCGATGAAGAGGAAGACCCGAGGCTGATCGAAAACACGCCGTTTATTCAAAACTTTGACGAATATGAGCAACAACAGCCCTCGCCCTGGTCCCAATCGCCTGCTCCGTCGCCGGCCATTATGGATTCAGAAGTCAACCCTTTTTTTCAATCACCTCCTGACATTGATGATGACGCTTTCAACCCCGTCTCGCCCGAGGCATACTATGACCGCTCTTCTGTTCCTTTCCCGCCGCCTATTTCCAACGTGCGCTCTATTGTACACGTGCCTCTCTATCACCCATCCGATGTTATCCAGTCACAATCCACATCGGCAAAGCACCATTCCCATCCTGCCCCTATCGCCATCCTTTCTTTTCTAGCCCCCATCGTCCCTTACCCTCAAGTATTACTCGCCAGCATCTCGTCTTTAGCACCATTTATCTCAGCTAGCTTCACCAATGCCATCCAAAGCTCTTACATTCAAAAGCAAAATCATTTTTATAGACGCTATTCATCCAACGATACACAATTACAAACAGACTCAAACGAGCCCACCCGAAGCTCGTCTATGACCACACAAGAGGACGAAAACGAGGAATCAGAGCTCAGTCAAGCAGAGACGCCCACCTTAAACCCTAGGCCAGACCACCTAGGCTCCATGTCCAACTTCACACGGAGCTCGCTCGAGACAATGACAGAAACCAACTTGCTCAACGACCTTGAAGAGAAAACGCTGTCCCCTTCTTCTGCAGCCGTTATCGAAGGCTGGGGTGCTGTATCTCCCACCACAGGCCTACCCATCTCTTCTTCTATTCCCCCACACGCTATGTGTAGCGACAGACACTGTCATGACGACGGCGCAAACAGCGTGTGCGTTTCGGAAGATCCAAAAACAGACACAGACTATTTTTCCTCTGCTACCACACCTGAAAGTAAACCCAAACGCACTCACCGACGTAAGAAAAGAGCAAGGAGATACAAAAAGAATTTTGTAAAAGCTATCGAAGATGATGGCTTCCATTATCACAACACAAAGTCAAAAGACACTGTCGATCGGTTCTTGATGGCACCCAAATCAAGTCTGTTGCGTTTGATTATTGACGGTATTCCGATCCATGTCTTGTAAGTCGTCTTTTTTAATCTGCCGATTGACTAACGTTTGTCTAAAGTACATGTTCTCCTGCGCTCGGCCAGGTCAACTGGGTCAACAGCCGAATTCTGCAGTACACAGGATGTACCCTCAAAGACCATCTCGGCCCCAAATGGCTTTCTCATATGCACCCAGACGATCGACCCGAATGCCGTAAGGCTTGGGAGGTTGCATTTGAAAAAGGAAATGGTTTTGCTGGTGAGTACAGGCTAAGGCGATTCGATGGTATCTACCGTTGTTTTCTATGGCGGATAGTACCCCTCAGAGATCTTAAAGGGAAAATTATCCATTGGTTCGGAACATGTACTGATATTCATGATCAGCGGGTAGCCAAAGAAAGTAACATGCGTCAGATGGAAATCCAAAGCAACGAAAGAAAATACAGACTGTTGGCTGAAGCCATTCCCCAAATCGTCTTTACTTTCTCTCCAAGTGCTGGCTTAACCTACACTAACGGCAAATGGAGCAGTTACTCTGGAAAATCTTTTGATCAGACCATGGGCTTAGGCTTCATGTCTTGCGTTCATCCAGAAGATCGTGCCAAACTTCAGCTACCTGATTTGCCCACATTGAAGCAGAACAAAGCTGGCATTTCATGGCAAACAGAAGTCCGGTTACTAAGCTCCAAAGAAGAATACAGATGGTTTTTGGTCAAAGGCGTCTCTGTAGATGAGTCGGAGACAGGCGATGTACGCTGGTTTGGTACTTGGTAAGTCATCTTTTATAAAATACATTCTTGAGCCTAAAAAAAAAAAAAAAAATCTTTTTAGTACGGATATCAACGATCATAAGCTATTGGAACAAAAACTCAAAGAAGCACACGATGCAGCCCAAAGGTCTACCGAAAGCAAGACGCGGTTTCTATCCAATATGTCTCATGAGATCAGAACACCTTTGATCGGCATCACAGGCATGCTTAACTTTCTCTTGGATACCGAAATGACTTCAGAGCAAGCAGACTATGTACATACGATACAGCAATCAGCTGAATCTCTGCTGGTGGTGATTAACGATATCCTCGACCTGAGTAAAGTAGAGGCTGGTATGATGAAATTAGAATGGGATCCGTTTAGCTTGGTTACAATGATCGAAGACGCAAACGAACTCATGTCTACCTTGGCTATACAAAAGAATTTAGAGCTCAGTTTTTGGATTGATGAGGATATACCAGATGTCATTGTCGGTGACAGAGTGCGACTAAGACAGGTCTTATTAAACCTTATTGGCGTAAGTAATCAACTCGGAGCACACTCTTTGCGTCTCCTCTTACTCATCATTTCACTACAATAGAACGCTATCAAATTCACAACTGAAGGAGAAGTGTTTACAAAATGCACAGTACAGAAACTGGATGCAGAAGAGTCAGAGTTGGTTCTGCTGTTTGAAGTCGTAGATACCGGCACAGGATTTGATGCTGTAGATGAATCTGTCATGTTCAAACCCTTTTCGCAAGTGGATAGTTCGGTAAGGCAAAAATCAATTTAAAAATACATTTAGCTCACTGTATTTAGAGTACACGAAAACATGGAGGTAGCGGCTTAGGCTTGGTTATATCCAGGCAGTTGATTGAACTTCATGGGGGAAAGATGAGCTGCAAAAGCGAAAAAGGAAAGGGTTCCGTTTTTTATTTTACAGTCAAATTCGGTATCCCTACTACCCTTACAAAACCACAGCCACATACCCCCAAAGGAGAGACTAATCACGATCCATTCTTCAGAACACATGGTTACAGCAACGTGTCTATGCTAAAACAGCAAAAAGAGGATGAAGATGCCCCAGTAACATTCATGAAAAGGCACATCTCTGCTGAGGGCAAAAACTGCTTTACACCGTCCCCTATGGCTCACTCATTAAAGCATAGTCAGTTGGCCGAGTCTAGTCCGGCTGAGATACTCCAAGATGTTCTCATGTCTAAAACAGCTTCTATGCGATTAAAGCCACCACCGATCCGAAATCCCGGAGCGATGAGTAAGCCTTCTTCTGAAGCAGTTGTCAAAGCGTCTCCGCCTCAATCAAGACATTCCTCAGGACTTCATGTGCCCACGGCAACTACTACAGGCTATACAGGCTCTGTCAACCCAGTTCTGATTTTACCTCCTAGAACCCCGACATGCGCTTCACCGCTTCGGGCGCTGATCGTCTCACAATGGACACTGTCTCGTGAATCGATGGTCAAACATGTACATTCGATCCTCAATGGCCTGATGGTACATACTGAAGGAAGCTACTTTTCAATCGAAACTGCCACCAATTTACTAGAGGCAACCGAATTTATCATGAATCCACGTGCATCACCATACGACTATATAATGATTAACCTTTCTTCTGAGCAAGACATCCTAACGCTCACCAAAGCCATATGCAGTTCACTTCAACAAAAACAAGCCAATGTCTTGGTTGTCACAACGCCTATGCAGCGATCTATGATCACAGATATCGTAAAGAACTCGAGTGAAGAGATGCTGCCCGAAATGTGTGGATTTGTATTTAAACCCCTCAAACGAAACAAGCTAAGATGGTACTTTGGTATGCGACAGGACAAAAAGAAGGCTTCGAAAGGGTCGAACCCTTCCTCTGTACCTACACCTGATACCCCTTATAACAGAGCAGCCACTCAAAAAGAAGTATTCAAGCGAATGGAAGCTGACGTGGGCAGCAAAGGCTTCAAGGTTCTGCTGGTTGAAGATAATCTAGTCAACCAAAAGGTTTTGACACGGTACTTGTCTAGAGTGGGTCTGAGTGTAGATGTGGCAGTACATGGTGGTGAATGTCTTGACTTGTTTTTGAAAAACCCTGGGAGCTATCATCTGATTTTATGCGATTTATTTATGCCTGTGAAAGGTAGGCCCTGTTTAATTTCATTTGTTTTTTTTTTTTTTTTTTTTTTTTTTTTTTATGATTCATTGTAACACCCAATAGATGGTTATGAAACAACACGGGAAATAAGAGAATGGGAAAAGCAGCAAGCTGCCGAAAAACCGATTCCAATTATTGCACTTTCTGCTAACGTTATGAGCGACGTAGCGGATAAATGTTTAGAGTGTGGATTCTCAACCTACATTTCCAAACCTGTCAATTTTGCTGTTTTAAGCGATGTAATTAGAAACTTTTTATTGAAAAACTAATCAAAATAAAGAACACATCTTTGTTTCCCCCTAATTTTCGTTTTGCATTTTCAACTGACTACTAAAGCTTAGCCAGTTGAGTGTAAACTATGCTGAAAGACGGCCGATAACACTTTTTTTCTGGGGACAGTAGAAACCCTTTTTTTAATGTGCATATACTGTTTAATTCGACACTACTATATTGACTCGACTTTTGTTTGTAAAGAAAGAGCACTTTATTCACAAACATAAATACCTGTATTTTGATTTTACAAATGTTTTTATTAAAATAGTACAAAGGATAATGTCCAAGCAGACTAAAAACGTCTTTTGAAGTTTAATTCAAGAGAATCTGGCATTTTAGATATTGCATTGTCCATAACAACATGATCATAATGAACGGAGTCCTTTGATATACTAATTTCGTACCTTCTCACTACAAAGCACCTGGTTAGTACTATACCAATTTTATAATATATATATATATATATATATATATTACCCATTGTAGCCACTACAAGACGCTGTTCATTCAAACTGAAATTCATGCCAATACATTGTCTAGATCCGGTACTAAACGGTAACCATGTTAAACCTTCATGATTATCATGCTCGCCACCTTTTTCAAATCTTTCTGGAATAAATTGTTCCACATTTTCCCAGATCTCTGGGTCATGGTGAATAGCATAGATATCAATATTAACAATTGTGTCTTTGGGGATCAAAGTGTTTTCAATATGTATATTTTCTGTAGTAATTCTTGGTATGAGAGAATCAGCAGGCCCGTTGTGTCGAAGATTCTCTTTCAATACAAGATTTAGATATTTCATTTCTTTAAGCTGTTCTACAGTGGGTACTTTGTCGTCTAAACCATCGCCCAAGATACTGATAATCTCTTGTCTTAGTTTTTCCTGAACATTCTATATATACATTCAGTATATGCGTATATATATATATATATACTATAACCAAAAGTAGATGGTTTACCTTATTTTTTGCAAGATGGTAGAAGCAGAAAGACAAAGTGTGAGCAGTTGTCTCGTGGCCAGCCAAGAACAAACCAGCGATATTGTGCTGAAAAGAAAAATAAAAAGGAGAAGAACATACACATAAGTAAACTTTTCAGAGTACTCTTTGAGAGTAGCTTGGTTTAACTTACTTGAAGTTCAATACTTGATAGAAAGCCCCCACTTGATTGCTCAGCCTCTAGCATTAAGGTAACCAGATCCTTTTCGCCGTTTGGTTTGTCAATATATAAGCCTTTTTGTACTTCCTGGCGTCTTTGTTCAGCTACGCGGTTCAACAGTCCGCTTAATTTAGAAACTGCCTCTAGCTGCTTCCTTTTTTCTGGAATCAGTCTTAACAAAAAGCTAAAACGTCCCATAATGTTGAACAATGGATCAGCCAATGCTTCACTGACCATGGTGTAGACCTTTTTCCACTCAGTAGAACCTCCGCTCATACTATTGAAGTTAAATCCTGTTTACAGTTAGTGCCTTTTATTTTTGTCTCCTCTTGTTACTACCAAATATTGTTACACCTAGAACGTCTAAGGTGTAGTCTCTCATAAAGACCTGAATAGGAATAGCTCCGTCATGCAATTCAATCATATTAAACAAAGAGGGCAACAAGCTGGCCATAGCGATTATTGGCATTGTGCGATGAAAAGCAGGATTCATAACTTTTCTTTGTCTTTTCCAGTCTTTACCATTATTGATACCGACATTGTCGTCCCCTAAAAGCCTATAGAAAGGGCTGTTAGGTCCCAGATTGTGTAGCCATTCATGAGATTTAGGGTTTGATTCTATTAATCGAGAATAAAAATTTTCGAATTTAATAACACCATTGAAACTTGACTTGATTACCTGATTTCATCAAGACTACTCTAGCAGCTGTTGAATTGGCAATATGGATAGTCCAATCAAAGGGAATTTTGCTCTTTAAAATACACAACAAATTAAATATAAACTCATATCTAACATATAGCCTTTGCATATTTACCACATAAAAACCGTTGTTTTTCTTCATTACCGGTAAAGTGAGACGCTTGAATCTGCTATAAGGAGGTTCGCGATTATAAAAAGATTTGGCCATATCAAAAGTAGAAACTTCCTGGATATGTCTTAATTTTAAAGGCACTTTGAGATACAGGTAAATTCGACGGAGAGTCACCAAAACAATTGCTAGACCAACGTAAGATAATTTGTTGCTTCTTTTGATTCCGGGCAACAGTTTTCGAATAGCTTGGTTCATTGTTTCAATAAATCTAAACGTCTTTTTTTTTAAAGAGCAATTTTCATAAAGGTAAAGAGTATTTATACCTAGCTATACTGCGGTTTATGCATGTTTTTTTCAAGCAAAGAAAATTTACTGCGGACCATACCTGTAGGCCAAAAAAAAAAAAAAAAAAAAAAAAAAAAACTTGCTGCGGATGCAGAAAACAACAATTCTCTTCTAATGTGCAATTGACTCGTTTGCATATAATGTAAGAAAATTAAACAATGAAAAAAAGAACCTGAATATTTCGATTGAGCTTCAAGAATAGCTCTTTCAAGAAGTCCTCTGTTCATGCTATGTTTTTGCGTTTATGTGCTAATAACAGGAGATGGAGATAACAAAGAGTCTCTAGTGACATCCAACTTTTTGGGTCAGACAGGTCTATCGTCTCGCCGTTGTACTACAGTCAGACGATCCTCAATTTCGGCACCCTATGGAACCCCAGAAATTTTGGTTTCACCAAGCTACTTTAAGTACTTTGCCGCTGCACGATACCAAAGCAAACTAGATATTAAAAATACAGGGCTGATTCCAGTAACAGAAGAGAACCTGGATGCAATAGCTAACATGCAATTATACCTCTAAGGATAGCTTGGGCTTCAACTGAAAATGAAACTTTGAAGCAACAATAAAAGAGAGCAACAACCAAAAGTTTATTTAATATCTCTTTGTGAATAACAGCTCCAAGGAGTTTGGAGCTGTTGTAGTAACAGTATCAATAATAACTCCGTTATAGTGTTTGGAGTCTTGGGGAACATCGAGTTCATATTTGTGTACTGTTCATAAAGATCAGTAAGGATTAGATAAAAAACGTTTTACCTATCATTGCTAATACGATTCGCTGCTCAGCCAAACTAAAATTCATTCCAATACACTGTCGGAAACCATTGCTAAACGGGAGCCAAGTGAGTCCTTCATGTGATTCTTGCTCCCCTTTTTCCATGAATCTTTCAGGAATAAACTTTTCTGGGTTTTTCCAATACTTGGGATTATGATGAATAGCATTCAAGTCTACACTAACTACTGTGTCTTTTTGAAAGAAAGTTCCTGACAGATTCATGTTTTCAAGTACACGCCGAGGGAAAAGGAAATCAGCAGGTACATTCATACGAAGGTTCTAAAAAAAAAAAAAAAAAAAGTCGGAATATGACCTTAGCTGTCCAGTTTTACCTCTTTGATCACGGCATTCAAATACTTCATTTTGTTTAGCATTTCAAGTGTGATGGTTTCGGTATCGTTTCCATTGCCCAAAAGGTCACTAACCTCCTCCCTCAGCTTTTGTTGGATATCCTTTTTAAAAATAAGGCTTTAATAGAATATCGAAAAACAAAAGCTCGTGTTACCTTGTTTTTGGCTAAATGATATAAACAGAAAGCCAAAGTATTTGAAGTGGTATCATGCCCTATAGTCATAAAAGCGTTAGTTGACACTTTTTTGTTCTATTTTTTTCTTATCCTAGTTTACCAGCTGCAAACAGTATGATTACGTTGTGCTATCAAATACGTAAGTAATAGGTCACTGCATAATGTATCTTACCATCAGCTCATCTTCTGTTTTCATTGAATCTCCTCTTTGCCCAGATTCAAGCATGAGTGTAAGTATGTCCTTTTCGCTATCTGGGATTCCTTTAAAACTGCCATTTTCTATAGCAGCTCTCTTGTTTTTTATTATTTCATTAAACTTGCTGAACAGCTTATCTACGGCCTTGACTCCCCTTATTCTCTTGGGGTAAAAGCTTCCTATTAAAAAATCCAAGGAAGGGAAGATATTGAAAACAGGGTCGAGCACAGTTTCAACCACCATATTATAAGTCTTTGACCAGTCATCGATGTCCCCTTGTACACACCGAAAATCGATATCTAGTTACCGGAAAAAAATACATATATATAAGCTTCAGCTAGTACAATAAGAATGAGTTACCAAATATAGCGTGACCAAGAATATCAAGAGCAAGTTTGCGCATTTCTTGGGCAACTTTGATTCTGCCTTCGTTTTCTTCAATGACTGAAAAAAACAGTCGTGTTGTGTTTTCCATTACTTTTAATGGGGGTTTACGATGAAATGCTGGGTTCATGGCCTTTTTTTTCTTTTAGAAAACAACTCGTAGGGTTTCACATTACCTTTCTCTGACTTTTCCACATAGCCCCATTTGATACGGCAATATTATCTATACCAAAAAATAGATTGAAAATTGAGCTTTCACCTAAGTCCTCAAGAAAGGATTGATCTTTTGGAAAATTCTCTAAGTTACCGCTTGTTAATACATGATTTAATCAATATAAAATGTACCTGATTTCAGTAGCATTTGCTTAGCTACTACAGGGTCAACAATGTTCAGTCTCCAATCGAATGGTACTTTACTCTTAAAAAATACGTGAGTTAATCCAATCAGTCTGTATGACGTTGTAGACTTACGACATAGCAAGTTTGCCCGTCTTTAATCCTTGGCAAAACAAGCTGTTGGAATCTCTGTATGGGACTATGGCCAACCAAAAAGGATATTATCAAAGAGAGTGTGGATACTTTGGTATACTTGCGAAAAACTCTTGGGACACAGAAGAACTTGTAGGTTTGATAGGTAAAATATAAAGCAATTGCTGTAGTAATATGGAATAGTTTGGATTTTTTTTTAATAATAGAAATGAATTGTTTGTCCATGCTTTTTTTTTTTTTTTTATGAAAATGGATTGTATCTGTTTGCCTCATGATTGTATTTATATCTTTTATGTGACATTTTTTTTTATGGTATTTACTCCATAACAAGGCGGACACGAAAATGCAATGAGTCAAAATCTACAGTCACTAAGTAAAGCAACGAACTTTCCGAAATCGAACATTGAAAAGGTTGGTATCACATGGCACATACAAGGCCCTTAAACCAGAAAAAAAAATATGACTTTCGTTTCAAATAGAGTGAAAACATATTTTTTAGGCAGGGGAAAATCTTCTTAACAAATATTGAGCAATAGTTTCTTGAGATCAACAAAAAAAAAAAAAAAACAGCGGCATTTGTTTTCTTATTAAAACCTTTCCATACTGCGACATTTTAGAAATCATTTTTGGGAGTGTCGAGCCTAACCTCCTCTCTTTTTTGTATAGCTGTCTCTGCTATTTCCTCAATTTTATTAGTGAACTTTTACAAATGAAGGCACTGTTCATCACTATACTCACATTCTTTAATCCAATTTTTTTCAAAGCAGAAAGAACCTCTTCTACAAACAATACACAATGTTACAAATTAACTTCATTAGACAAGGCTCTTTTTGTATCAAAAGAACTTTTTTTTTCTTTCTACTTGACTTTGGAAATCGTTGTAATTAAATCTTGATCACAGTTTTGATGTTCGTCAGCTTAATATACCAGTCTAGATCCTATACAGTCTACTGGATATTTGTGACGGTTCGAGTGGTTAAATGCTAATTTTGGGCTGTATATGAGTTGAAACGAGAATGAATAAGAAGGGAGCGAACTTGAATAAGTATTTTCTGAAAATGTTTGTCATTAACATTATAGCATAATATAGTTGTAAAAAAAAAGCTACTAATGGTAAAGCTACCTACAAGCTGCTATACCAGTAATTTACAGAAAATATAAACAGCTAGTGATACAGTGAAGTTACCCTCAAGGCTTAAAAAACTCTTGGGAAATGTACGTATTTCTAACTCTTGAGATGTTTATTTCTCTATAAACCTTGGCTTTTTTTTATTGCCAGTAGCTTTTTTTCATGAGCCTCAAAAAGCTCTATTACTATCTATTAGTCAATGAAAACTTTTTTGTCAAGCGCGATTTATAGTAGCAAGTACTAAGCAGATTTATCTTTCCAAAAGAAGAAAGGATCTATAGGCCAGCCTACCAAATATTTAAAAAGCGAAGTGCGCAGATTTAAATGTGCAGATCAAATCGTTAGAAACCGTATGTTGTTTTCGTTGTGTTTGTATTTTTTTGAAAAAAAATAAAAATAACAATGGACTACCATACAAAAAGGAGAGTTTTTTGTGTAAAAAACCCCCATTTATTTGTAGCTTTCTCTTTCCTTATATCAAGTTAATTACTCAAAGACTGCCAAAGATTTTTTGCAAAAATTTACAGAAAAGGCCGTAGGAACGTTTTTGAGTCATCTTATGAACGATCAATGTTATCACAGGATCGCTAAGTAAAATAGCATTTTTCGGCACCTGGCCGACAGCTCAAAGGAGACCGCATTATTTGATGTGCAATCGAAAGTTGATAATGTGATATAGTAGTCAAAGCTTGTATTCTGCAGCTGATCCTGATGACTGGGTTAGCACTTCCGTTATGTAGGGGTGGATTAGCTAAGGGCTTTTTTTCCAGTTATAACAAACATGTTTTCAAACTTTCGTCTTGCATGCAAAATGTGTCTGATACAGTGTAAACAAGTTAGAGGAACTGAGCGACAACAAACTTGTTTATTTTTTTTAATACTTGCATTTTGAAGACAACAAAAACAATATTTATTAACAAGAAAAAAACAGCCTAGTGTCTCTTGGTAAATACTAGCTCCACAGATGACGGCGCCTTTAAACTTGATCCGTCCATCACAACATGGCGGTAGTGCTTAGAATCTCTGGGAATAGTTATATTGTATTTTCTTACTAATTTAAAAACAATAAGCTTTGCAAGATTTAGAATTTCATCCAATTACCTAGTGTAGCTAAAACCAGACGTTGCTCTAATAAACTAAAGTTCATTCCGATGCATTGCCTGGCTCCGCTACCAAATGGTAGCCAGGTCAAGCCTTCGTTTGATTCATATTCTCCCCCCTTTTCAAATCTCTCGGGAATAAACTCGTCAGGGTTAGCCCAGTTTCTCGGGTCGTGTTGGATAGCAAAAATATCAACATAAAACTTGGTTTTCTTAGGTATAAATGTATTCTGGACAACTATATCTTCTTCAGCGATCCTTGGGAGGACTGTTATGGCAGGACCAAAAAGACGAAGATTCTATTTTGGCTTTAGAGGTCAGACCTGCTTTATTTTATCCTTAAAAAGACTCACCTCTTTAATAATCAGGTCCATATATTCTAAGCTTTTGAGTTCTTCGACTGTTGGCTTTATGTTCATAGGGCCATCACCAAATTTTTCAATTACTTCTTTCCTTAGTTTGTCTTGAACGCGCTATAAATAATGGTGTCAACAGGCAAACTGCTGCTTTTTATAGAAATGTACCTTGTTTTTTGCCAGGTTGTAAAAGCAAAAAGAAAGGGCCTGTGTTGTCGTTTCATGGCCTATTCTTCTTAGTCGCCAAGATGTGAAAGTAGTTTGAATATATAAAAAGAAAAAGACATACCTGCTAAAAAGAAGGCAGCTATGTTGTGCTATATAAACAATTTTTTTAAAAAAAGTTGCGTCTTGCGGAACTGTACCTGAATTGATTCATCTGAAATGATCCCTTCTCCTTTCATATCTGCCTCTAGCATAAGTGTGACAAGATCTTTTTCATTTTCAGGAGTGTTTTTGTATGTTCCGTTTTTCAAATCGACTCTTTTTTGGTCTGAAGCTTCCTTCAGTCGGTCTTGAAGAGCATACAAACAATTCAAGTTATGTTTTCTTTTAGCAGAAAACATCGGTAAAAGAAAATTCATTTTGCCAAACATATTAAAAAGAGGGTCGGACATCATAGACATCCCTGGCTCATAAACACTTTTCCAGTTATCGGGGTCACCTTTTAAGGCTTTGAAATCGATACCTTGTAGTTATGATGTTAATGCTTGGCCTTTTTTTTTTCTTGTTGAAAAAACAATACCTAAGATAGTCAAACCAAGAACATCTAAAGTAAAGTCTTTCATTGAGTCGTGTATGGATACCCGGCCGTTTTTTTGGTCGATAACAGAAGTTAAAGTAGACAGAACATTTATCATGGTCTTGATGGGCATAGAGCGATGAAATACGGGATTTAATATTTTTCTTTGATCTTTCCATGTTTTTCCATTAGCAATAACAACACTATCTTCCCCAAGGAATAAACCTATAGGAGAAAGAGGGCCAATATCTTTGATAAGCGCTACATGTTTTGGATTGCTCTCTATATATAAGAAAGAAAAAAAAAAACGAATAAATACAGAAATTTGAAGTTGACTGGTAATGTACGAATGTTTGTATTTACGTGACTTCATCAAAACGTGTTTCGCTACAGCAGGGTTTGTAATGACTACCATCCAACCAAAAGGAAGACGACTCTAAAAAAATAAGTCAGCAAAACCAAATATCCAGAAGTGATGCATTATACCACAAAATTCCCATCCCCCTTTTCCATAGCAGGTAAAGAGAAACGCTTGAACTGAACGGGAGGCGACTGAAGGTTATAATACGATTTTGCTAAGGCTAAACTTGGAGTACGAGGAAAGCTTTCAAGATGTTTAGGTATTTTGATTATCGAATAGAGCTGCTGAAGGGCAAGCAAAGCAAGGGCTGCAGTAATACAAGACGCTTTTGAGTTTTTTTGAAAAAAGGGTAATAGTCTCTTGAGAGCAGCGTAAGAAGATTGAACAATAAAATTAGAGCCTTCCATTGTATCAGAAATCGTATCAAGTTAGAAAGTGTTTATAAACTGCAGAGAAAAACAGATTGAATGAAAAAGTTGGCTAGTATTTATACTTTCCGAGTGTGCGGATTATGAATAGATCAAAACAATTTAAAAGCAAATAGACAATGCTGACATATATGTATGCATATATGATTTAAAGTCTAAGTACTGACTTTTTTTTTGTCATGCCATTATTACTGAATGTTCAACAACGCTATTCTTTCGTTGATTTGTGTGTTTCTTTAACGCTCTATACAAGCGTTGGTCAATCTTTTGTTTTTGTTTTGTTTTTCCTCATCCAATCATAATTAAAACAGAACGCTAATCAACACCATGCGGCGGAACTCTCTATCCGGAGCCTTAGAAAAGTTCGCATCTTATTGGCGCTTTTTACCCTTACTATCCGGTTTTCTGCTTTTAAACGCGTTTAAAAAAGCGCACCAGCAGTAAAAGTAGAAACGAATGACCATACAACCAACATGATACACTAATTCCTTTATTAAAGTGTTTGCAACATAGCCCTCATTTATAAAATCAGCTGGGCTTTGTCTTTTTGGCTAACTGCAAAACCAATTTATCCTAGCACTATTCTGCAATGACGTTTTAAAAATCTGGAGACACTCTATAACAAAAACGCCTACTGAATACTTAGTTGTAGCAACAAGACCGAAAACAAAGTGACAAAGAATCCCCTATATTAAATATGTAGGCTTATTAATTATTAGCTTCCACGTTTGTTATACAACAACTTTACCTCGAGAATTATCTTGAGCGTTTCAGTCAGAACAACATTAGGCTAACAAAAAGCCGAAAAATGGTCCAATCAGAACAAACTTCATATTGATTTTAATACTAATGTTCGAACACAGCTCGCTAAATGTTGATCACAGATTGAGCTCAGGCCTTTAATCCAAATATAATTACCATAAAAGGTTTTTTTGAGTACTAATAGATACCCAATTGATTGCAACCGTTCGAGACAAACTGAAGACTTTCCCTAGATCCGCGTTTTCAAGCAGTTATTATTGGTTCGGAAATCAAAATCGCTTCTACGAGAAATATACGGCTTCATGAATAAAAAAGGGCAAATCCATTTTAGACACAAAGAGCTTTATTTGATTTTATAAGGCCATTAAAGGTATGGCTGATCAAGATCGAAAGCTTTGTTTTAAAAGTTGGGACTATTCCAGTAAGTCATTGATACGGCTGATACTAGATAAAGAAAGAGCAGTAACTCAAATTTACATAAAAAACCTTATCATATTAAAAAGTTCTGGGCAACTTGGCTAAATTTTAATGACCATGCATAAAGGTACACCAAGCTGAAACCTAAAAAAAAAGAAGCACACTACCTGAATAACCAAAAAAATTACCACACTCAAAAAGAGCAGATACACACAGAAAACTAAAGCCACACGAAAATATTTGGATGAGCTTCATATTTGGATCAATATGGCGTTGATTTGACAATAAGTACTTTTTTTTTATTTTCTCCCTAGAAACAAACGGGCACTTGAAGTTGTGTATAATAACAGCTCAGTCTCTAAATATGAGCTTAATTGAACATTTTTGTATAGTTTTGATATATTTTAGTTAAACAAGTGTTGCTCTTCTGTAGTCTGCATATCATCAATTTTGCCGATACGCTGACTTTCAATTCTTTTTTTTTACAAAAACATAAGCGGGTCGACAAAAACCTTTGCCAGTCTTCATGAGTTCTTTGCTGGCTATATTCTTAGTAGTCAATTCCACTCGGGGACATCATTACTTATTCAGCTATCCTAAAAACCCTCAGAGGCCATCCTCTCATCGTAATGGAGCGGACGACAATTTTTATGGATCTTCCATGGCTAATCGACTGAATACTAGCCGACAACCTTCTGAACCAAAAAACACAGAAGATCCATTTGCAGGACGTGACACTATATTCAATATTGATGTTTCGTTTTTAGCTGACGCTTTAGCACCCAAACTGCCTTTATGCGATCGCAAATTTCAACTATGTATAGATGATTTAACTTTTGTAGGCCATCCTGTGAGCTTAAGTTCTCTTCAAGCTGATTCAGACGAAAGAGATGCCGATGAGTTAATGAATGATACTTCGCACACTCCCCCTACACCCAATCATCATCCAATGAGTCACAACGATCTGAGCGATACACGAAGCGCAAGTAGCGCCAGCAGTCATCCGCGCAACGAAAACTGTATCAGTGATAGCGAAGAAAGTGACAGAAGTAGCAGCTTTAGTCTGACAGAAGGCCACGAGGCGGAACATCTGACAGACGCCTCACCAGGATCAATTCATATGACTTTGTTTCATGTTGTATTTGTGATGTCTCCTCCTGATTTGGAACTCAACTCGCAAATTGAGACATTGTATCGGCACGTTATCTTGAAATATTCATCAGCGCTAAGATATGAGCAGCTGAGGTGTGGTTATGTACAAGAAGAGATCGAAAAGGTATTGGCTTTGAAAGAAGAAGCTTATAATAAAGGTTTTAGAATTAAAAGAAAAGAAATAGAGCAGTGCACTCATCCTCTATATATAGGCACGCCTTACAATCAAGTAATGAAGGAGATCCTCCAAGAGTCCTCTTTGGCTCGAGACATTCGCCAGATATACACTGCAGTGTCTACCAATAGAACTGCTCACGTCATTATCAACGATTTTATCGACCTGTCACTGCAGATACCTATACTGGGAGCGCATAGGTCTTACGAAAAAAACTCGCCGGAGGACAATTTTAGATCGCCAAGTGCTTCTTCTCTAATGGATATTTATGCTGTGGCTGGATACGAATATGACAACTACCCCATACTATGTCCATACCACACTCTTTTACTGCTGGAAGACCCAGAAGAAGTTCTAAAGAACATGCCTTTAGACGCCAGTCCAACACTTGTGCAGTTGGTACAGATATTGACCCCCACGCAAAGGTATTTCCAAAACAAAAACAAAAAAAAGCTTTTTAAGCACTTTGGCACATATTAACCTTGAACAAGTCTACAAGAACTACATCTGTTATTGGATTGCTCGTTGGCTCAGATATATAGACTTGCAGCACACTTGATATATTGGCGCAAAGCAAAACTCATTAATACCATCAGTACTAGAAATATCTATGTCGTGTCTCCATCAGCAAAGCTCGATGAGTAAGAAAGACCCATATATAAAAAGAGACCAGGCGTGTTAACACAATGATCACTAGCATGACAAGTCTGGAGTCCGATTTCAAACAGCATATACCCAACTTGAGCTTGCCAATTCTGTTGTCTAAACTGCAGCACACACAACAGTACCATCAGGTATACAGGATTAAAGAGCTCAAAAACCAGTATCTAGAGGCCATCACTTGGTTGATCAGAAAAGATCTTGTGGTTCAGGTGCATATGTATCTTGTGTTGATACAAGACAGTATGTCTTACCAGCAGCAGCAGGCGTCGTTTGAAAATGCAGAGGATGTGATAGCCTCCAGTCCAAACAACAGTGACAAATTGAAGAGAGCCAACCACGAGAGAGCACCTAAAGAGGTAGCTGACCTGTTTGATAGACTAAAGCCGTATATGAAAGGGCACAATCATATAGACGAAATTATTTACCGAGAAGGAATCTCACGGCGACAGCTAGGATTGGTTTTGAAATATTATAGGGACAAAATTTTGGTAGTATACCATTGTTAAATAAATTAGAGATGAGTTTCATTTATTCCATTTCCGTCTAATAGACCTCCAGGTCATTCTTAACAGCGTACCTTACATGTGGTACTTCTGGATCCCATGCAGAACAATTTGGTAGGTGAGGTGGCGGTGGCATGACTAGGCTTCTCATTGGAAGTGTGGTCCGTGGACCGCCAAGGTCTGAACTTTCTGCCCAGAAATCTTTATAGTTTTGCCAATGAATAAGAAAGCTGCTTGGTGGGGGAATATTGGAGACGAGTGACAAGAGTATATATGCAAAACCAAGCGTAAATGCCACGATGGATATTATTATATTGAAAATTATTCCACACATAATGAGACACCCTAGGCTTTTTTTTTTTGGTTACAATGAAGCGGATTTGGGCACTCTTTTTTCTTTTTTAGAAATACTTACAACAACATCATCAGCCCTTTTCCTCTATGTAAAGACAAAAACCCAAAATAAACCGTTGTAAGCGTAATTGGTTTGGCAACTTCGTGGAATACTAAAAACAAGCAAATTACGCTTTTTTAGTGTAAGACAAGACATACTAACAATCGTTTTCTTTCCAATCTATACCTGCAATAAATTGTTTGTATGATGTCTGTCAAGGTACCATCTTTTGCTTTTAAAACAGAACTTGATAGAATCAATAAATAGACTGCCACATTGAGTATATTCATCGTAAGATATGCTATGTTTTCAAACTTTGCCCGGGATATTTGCTTCATGGTTTTTTATATATATAAGCATAGAATCAGTGACAGCAATAAATCGAAATCGTTGTTTATTTTAAAATAAATAAAAAGAAAGAAAGATAAAATTAGGGAATGATATGATAAAATCAACCATGTTACTATTATTGTTTTTATTATATTTGGAGTTTATTATGATTTTCTATAGGTAATATGAGCTCCGATTAGCCCTTCGTAAGCCCCCGTTGTTCAGGCTTAAACTTCTATGTAATTCTTGACCGACCGGAGAGGAAGGCGGTGAAGGTAGCATGTTGTTCTCTTTATCCTGTTGCTCCTTCAAGACATTATTAAGTGCTACTTTACTTTCGTTCCATTCATTCATCATTTTTTTAAGAGTGTCGTCTATATTACTAGACCTTTTGCTGATTCTGTTCAAGCTTTGGGTGGTGGCTACTTTTTTTTTTTCGGAAATTTTAGTACAAGAAAACGGAACAACCGAAAATTTACCTCTTCCAGAAAATAAATATTTAAGATCCTGTCTGTATGCGAATAATTTAGACTGAGTTTCTTCTAGCTGTCGCTCTACAACAGCAATTTTTTGCATCAGAGATATACAGCATTTATCTACAGCTGGACCCATAGACGTTGGGGATGAAGGAATAGTGTAAGATCTAGAAGGCGGCTTCTCTGATTTTTGCTCTAAACAAACCGTGTTATTGATACCAGATAACAAAAACCACAACCGCACTCACCAGTAATTATGGGTTTAAGCTCTGTGAAGGCTAGCTGGGCTAGTTGTTGATTGAATTGATTGTATCCTGAAACAACCTGCTTGTTGATCTGAATTGCCTTTTTCCAGTTCTTTCCATAATGAGCCGCATGATTGTTTGACATAACGTCCAGTGCTAAAAGATGTAACAAGTACTCTCGGCGTTTAGCACGAAGGCTTAAAACAAGTAGGTCTGCTTCGGCCAGTTTGTCAGACATGTACATCTCTTTCAGTCTTGATAGATTTTTGAGGTCTGTCAGTGGCCTGAGTTCGTTTATAAGTCTAGTGTGCATTCTAATGTGTGCTTTGATTAAGGGAGCTAGCGACGGGTTATCCATTAGATTTGTCAACTGTATATCACTCTTTTGAGACAAAGAAATAATCTCGTGCATTGAATCGAGGGCAGAAAAATGTATCCTTCTTACTTGCACATGCTTCTAAAAGGGTGTAAGTCTGTGTTTATATATGAGATTGTCTCTCACATTATGTCGGTAAAGAAAGAAACAGGAAAACAAATAACTCGAGACCAGACCATATATGAATGTTTTGTAGTAATTGTAGTGATAGACCGCAACGGCCGATAAAATGTGTAATAGGTGAGTAACTAAAATTATTATTTGATCTGTGCTCGAGGATGCTTGAGAGCAAGATTCAAAACGAGGTGGCTGCTGTTGATTTAGCTCATTAAATAATGAAGATGTGACAATAAGGTATTTAAACTGTTCTTCAAACTTCGACTGCTCTCTAGGTGATAAAGATAATGAAAGTATAATCTAGAAAAAAATGAAAAAAATAAGCAGGATTTCTAAGGTCACTATGTTCTATGCATCTAAAAGCTTTTACGAATGTGCTTTAAAAAAATTTTACCTTTATAGACTGATACCAATGATACACTATAGAGCAAGGTATTTTCAGTATTTGATAAATGATGGATCTTCCTTTGAACAAAGTAAAAAGAAGAAGGGGGGTCATAAATAGAAAGAAAAAAGCATGTAGAGGAGAAATGGGAGCAAATATTTCTGGTCTCATGTTAGAATTTTTTGAGTATAAAGTATATATAAAAAGAAAAGTTGCAAAAAGAAAGAAAAGAAAAACAAAAAAGAAAGAATATCAGATGTTTATATGTACATTGGGAGGGTTTTCGTTCAAGAAGCGATTCTGGCAGTGTAACAATATGATTTGTAAATTTTGTCCGAAGTTTTGTTTCGACATAAGCCCCTCCATTTTGCTCAACATATATCCGAGTTTTTTCTCAGAGCTGTCTAAAGAATGCTTTGACTGAAATTTATAAAATTTAAAAGGGATCTGTTTTTCGGAAAAAAGAAGCCTGAACGGCAGGTTTTTAGGACCCCTTTTTATTATATTTTGTTTGGTGAATTAGTATGCGAATTAAAGAGCCGCTCAAGGTAGGTTCCGATATGTACATGATTTTAGTCTTAATCGGTACCTTCGATTTTTTTTGGCACGATTTAGAAGTAAATTCAAAGCACTTTGCTTTTTACTTGGGGCGGTTTAAAAGCATAGAACAAATAGGCTGCTTGGTTTTTAGGGTAATGAAAATAAGCTTTTGAGATAAACTGACTTTCTGTACTAAACAAAATAAACAAAATAAAGCAATATACAGCAATGATATCTACTTCAATCCTAACTATTTTTCATTACCACTACTTCAAAGCTTTTCAGCACGTTTATCTCAGTATCTACAGCTCTGAATAGTGAATTGCTGCAAAATTGCAGGAAAACGATAAATCAGAGTCTTTGCTTTATCAAACGGTTTTTCTCGATTGTGTTAGTATTTTCTTTCATTGCTCTCCGACGAATTTTAGAGAAAAAAGAGCAATGTATTCACAAATAAAAGCTTACAATACCTTTTAGGGATTAAACTTACCACAAAATGCTATACAAGTTCTTTTTAATATTACACCAAACTATTTAGAGTTATAGAATCATACAAATAAAAACACATAAGAGTTCTATTTGTTTTTATTTGACAGATTTCTCATGCTAGATTTTCTGTTTTTTTATTACTCTTCAGATACCACACCTATTGTCAGCTATCTCTTTGCTATATTTTAAGCTATTTGACTGGCTTATTAAAAATACACTTGAAACTGAAACGATCAAAAGAAAAACAGCTCCTTTGTACATTTTTACTTGTTTCAATCCACCCAAATAGCACTGATATATTTCCCTACTATGAAATTATGGTGCCGTTAAAAAGTTTTTACCGCTTACTAACAAAAGACAGCAAGTTACTTAAAAAACATTAAACGTTTAGATAATTAGATAACGATTTATGACGATATTTAAGCTTGTCTCTAATATTTAAAGTTTTAGAGCTAACAGGAAGTGTACTTCTTTAGTATATAATCATCAAAGAAGCTGTATGTTGGAGTCATGATTTTACTGATTGATGGTTTTTTTTTCTGTTGAGCTGAAAAAACAACATAGACTAAACGATTCTTTCGGGATCGCTATTCAAATATGTTAAAATTGATAGAGCTGATGAAAACCACATTTAATCATAGACTATAATCAATAGGTCATATAGTGTGTTTTCGACCCATCACTTTTCGTATAAATTGCATATTTTTACCACATTTTAACGTTTATTTGGTGTAAAACATAGCCTGACTGCCTTTTTCCGGACATGCACCAAATTTTATGTTTCTTTATATAACACAATATGAACTTAGATTAGGGCTTTGAATAGATCAGTACCCATTACTTTCGATCAGACAATAAGCCCCCCCCAGTATAGAGCATATTCTATTGTATGATAAAAGGCCTGATCTTTTGAAACATAGGCACCCCTTTGTAATTTTAATAGCATTCATAAAGTAAGATTAAAAGTCACCCCCTTTTTTTTTTTGAGAATATTCACGTAAATGTCTCGATTGAAAACAATTCGTTTGAAGAAATACATATCTTTACCTTTATTAATAGGCAGTCATGTCGATTTTATATTAATAATTATTAAACCTGACTGTAGAGTTTTTAGTTGTCTGATTTTTTAACTGCTACCAAAATTGGTTTGTCTGTCTTAGAAACAGGTGCCATTAACAGCTTTTGGAAACCGGGACATCGAGACCTAAAACTTATAAAGGGGTGGTGGAAACTTTTCTATAGTAGATATACAAGTTACAATTCAGCTTACTCTATTTTATTAACGAGATTTGCCGTTGGGCTTTACAAGATAAGAGCGACTAAAACACACTTTTGTACAATGCCACAAGGTGGTCTTGAAGAGAGGCTTAGACTTACTGACAAATAAGGTCAGATGAAAGTAGGTGGTGATCTCTTAGTAGTAACTAACAGTCTTTTGATATTGTACTTGTGCATTTCTTTCTTTAACATACATATAAAGAAGACTTTAATGCTATCGTATAAGGTGAGCATAAAACCTATACCGTTACAATATTATGCTCATCTAAACATAATCAAAGCCTTGGTTTCTGAGTTTGTATTGATTGTTTAAGTATATGCTCTAGACGTTTATGCAAATAACCCTTTTTCAAGACGTATACACCACTATATATTATGCTAAAGTCCCTGGAATGTTTAACTGTAATGTTTGCTCAAGCATTGCTTTTGACATTAGGCTCCAGAAAATTGGCCAAACTTCTTGTTCGCGACTATTTGCCGCCGAAGATCTTCTCAACATGCAACTCTAGTTACATAGCACATTCCTTGTTTTCTTTGACATTTAGCTCTTCTTGTACTTTACTTCTATTAATATTTGGCGAGATCACGCAGATTTTTTCTAACTCGTAACAAAAGCCATTTATTTCAAGCACAACTTAAATCTAAACTTCTAGTGTTCGATCGCTTTATTGGAAGCTTAATCTTGATCTGCTTCTAATTCTGGTGATGATGGTTATTCCTTGGTTCCAGACATACGTCTTTTTAGTGTCCTGTAGAGGTAAAATCAATATATAGAAGAAGTGTATTTGCACGCTCTGATAAAGGTATGCTATAGGCTGGAGGAGCAAGTATGCCATCTATACAGCAATAGTTACCACAGTATTTTACCTTTACTTACTTAATCAACTAAGAGTCCATATTGAAAACCCCTCTTGGATTGAAATGGGTGTAATTCGTATGAGCATGATAGGCGTCACTGTTATAGCTATTTTGTCGGGATTTGGTATGGCACATACGCCTTTTATGGCTTGGTACCAGCGACATGTTACTGAAAACGATTATCGAGCATCTGAAAAAGCCTATTCTCAAACGCTAAAGATGCTTCAAAATAAAAGCGCAGTACTTGAAAAGATGAAGAAGCGAGAAAATTCTGTAGAAAGAAAGGTTTTAATCTTTGTATTATTTTCGTCTGTATTTTCTAAAAAAAAAAGTAGCATTCTTCTGGATATTTAAGTCGATGGATTGCATCAATTAAAGGTCAAGACCAAGAAATTGTACTGCTGGAAACGGAAGTGGAACAGCTAAAAGGGCTAGTATCGACAATGAAGGACGACCTAGAGGAATTAGAACGTGGAAGAGTGAGATAAAATATTTTAATACTAGACATATGTGTCTCACCCTCTTCCTTTTTCCTTTGCTCCCTCAACCTGAAAATAGACAAGAAGTATTTATGCTAAAACTTGGAAAGGGAAAACTTGGAAGTGGGTGAACAAAGGACTTGCTGTCTACTGTGTTTATAGGTTTACCACGGTATATCCAAATTCATGAAACACTCAAATTTACATTTAAGACTATGATATATATTACTCTAGGAAAACAGCAGGGTACGTCTGATCCTGTTACCAGAGCACTCTCTATTATTATAAGTCGTTTCGATAGCTTTGATATCGATCCTGGTGTCTGGTCTCAACAGCTTAGTTTCTGGTTTGCAGGAATTATTGTATTCAGTTCCGTCCGTAGTTTCTTAAAACTAGTAACCAAAGTTCTTGAGATGTTTATGCTTCAAATAACGTTTTCTACACCGAGTATACTCACCCTAACTGCTCAAGTTATGGGTATGTATTTTTTAAGTTCTGCATTAGTTATTCAAATGAACCTCCCCCCAGAGTATAGGTAAATTAAGCAGGCGTACTCAAAAGTGCCTAACTGTCTTATTCAACTTTTTTTAGATACCTCCTGTCTTCCTCTATACAGGCTGTTGAGTTTGATTTATTTAAATATTGGTCAGATGCTATAGCTGTAGTTTCTTGCATTATCTCCTACTGTATAATATACGTCCTTCATCAGACTCAAAGTGCAACTACAATGGCTAAAGACTTTACTGAAATTGAGCTCTTAGCAGCGGAGAGTGGACTTGCTTAGTGTTCATTTTGCATGACCCTAATAAAGTATAAAGCTTAATAGAGGTATCTATGCTCTGGTTACACAACTATTTTAATTTTTGCTCGCTTTTCGCAAGTATAAAAAATCCCGATGTATTTGATAAAAACCAAGTAAACTGGTACTAGAAGAAACAAAAAGGTATAGAGAAAACTCATATAAAAGCGTCTTTTTTTTCGAGTAAACGACGAACCATATTTAATTAAAATTGCATAAACTGAATCCTGTAGCCAGTCTCTCAAGCAAACTCGCTTAATCAGTTCTACATGATTGAGACAATATACGGTAATTTAAATACAAACATGCAGCCCAACTTCAAATTCATTTGTCCCCAATTGTTCATTCCCTCTTGTTCTCTAATCGGTAACTTTAATAGGTCAAATATAATGCAGGTTAAATGCAACCAAACAAATACTAAGAGAAAAGCACTAGTTGAAACCTCAAAAAAAGTTTTCAATAAAGCGCGTTCTATCAGCTCTAAAGTGCTACTTCGCATAGAAGGTTTTTTCATATTTTTCTTTTCGATAGTCTTGAAATTGTCTGCTGTTTGGAATTCCACGACCATACCCAAAAGTTGCTTGGGTAAGATACGATTTCAAAGCAAACAGGTTCCGAGGATTCAGGATTTACAGCAAACGCAATACCTTCAGAGAGAACAATTTGAACAGCAGCAGACCCTGATAGAATTCCTCTGTCTTGGATCTCCACACTTCCCAAAGGGTTTACATGATACTCCTTTGTCAAAAATTGCTCATTCTCTTGCTCAAATCGTGTCCATAGTTCTTGTACTGTATCTGTGTTAGTTAAAGGATCCGGGACCTTACGAAAACACCAAGTTAGCTCGCTTTTAGACGAAAAAGAGAGCCAAGAACGTAGCTTTGATGGTTTTTTTTTCGATGATGATGGATGGCAAGCGTTCTGGATAGCTTTCAAAAACCGCTTGCCTTTACTTTTTATTGTTTCTTTCTCCTTCGCGCTGCTAAAGCGTTTATGTGGCATATTCATATAGAATTTAGTTTTTTTCTTTAGTTAACGTTTTTTCAGTGGTTCGAATTTTTGGAAGTACGTGCATAAAAGAAAAGAAAATAAAAACCACATGTACTGCAGATTATTTGGACTATGTTTAAACCTTTTTTATGTGTAACACTGGCAAAGAGTCATGCAATCAAGTCATATTTACAATATCCTATTTGTTTGATCTCACTCTTCTAATAAATCATCTAACCAAGCCTCATCATCTTTACTCTCCTCGTGAGCTGTCGGCTTATTTTTTATGAATTCCGGCTTGGGTAGCACAGCTCTCCTAATCGGTGCCTCTTTTACTGGATCCATAGCTAATAGTTCATCTAGGTCGTCAGCCGTCAGTGTATCTTTGTAATTGCTTTTTGGGTAAGCCTTTACTGAAATATGAGCTGGCGGTTTAAAAGCTGTTTTGTGGTTGGACCCATCGTTCCTTAAATAAATGCCATCCGTTTCAGGTACTGAAACGGATGAGGGTTGTTGTGATTTATGAACGATGTAGCCCTTTGCATTTTTAGCAAACCCAGGTACGATAGGTTTATCAAGCGTTACTGGCTGACAATCTAAAGCGTCTTCAATCTATAGAACCATCAAAATTTAGATCTCGATCAGACCCTATCTGTGCACATACCAACTGGTCGCTATCCACTAACTCCAATAGTTGTTGTGTACTTGTTTTGTCAAAAATAGCCGCAAAAGATTGGAAGTCTAGTTGCAGCATGTTTTTTTGTATCTATTCATAGTTTAGACATTAACAAAACCAAGACAAGAAGTATTTACATTTTGCTTTTGCTCTTCACCAAATAATTGTTCGTCCTTGAATTTGAAGAACGTTGGGTTGCCCCTATCTATTTAGTAAGTATTTTGAGCCTAGTAAGTCTTTTTTTACCTGTATTTTCTAACATTGCTACTAAATCAGTTGTTTCACGATCGATGCCTAACTCAATATCCTTTTCCAAGCGATCTATTTATACAATTTTTTTTTAGTCCACTATTGCTAATATAAAACATTTGCAATCTACCTTCTTCCGTTTCTTCTATATATCGATCATAGTTGGATGTCATTTTTCGTCTAGAGAATTGAGCCTGAATTGCCTTTCTTTCTTCCTTTTCTTCTTCAGTTTCTTCCTCCCCATTTCTTCGGCGAATTGCAGCTATACCAACACCTTTATCGCGTGATTTATCAGCTCTTTTGCGTGCAACATCTGCTGCTGTACTGTCCCCTTGTTGTTTTTTGCGGGCTTGGTATCTACGAGAATCCTTAGCTTTATGCTCATCGGGTCTCATTTTTGTTGAGAGACTAGAACAAAAAAAGAAAAAAAAATAAGCTCAGTCTATGAAATCTTTTTTTTTTTCTCCTCCCCTGAAAAATAAAACATATATGAATCGTTTAACAAGTGTCTGCTTGCACTCTCGTTTCACTCGAACATATTCCATGATCTATAGACCTATAGCAATTGGAAAACCGTTCACTGATACATATCGTGTATATCTTGGTAACCTATAAACAAATATAAAAGAAAAAAAGGCACTTACGGATCTTTTCAGAAAAAGACAATGAAGTAATTTCCCCATTTCATGACATTCCACTATATGCAGACCCTGTAGAAAAAAACATTGTCAACATGGTTGTAGAAATCCCTCGCTGGTCTAATGCAAAAATCGAGGTTCAGTCAGGATCTTATATTTTTAAAAAACGGTAGACCAATTTTTTTGACACTTTATAGATAGCTACCAATGAAAAATTCAACCCTCTCAAACAAGACTGTAAAAAAGGGAAACCTCGATTTGTTAGAAATTGCTTTCCTCACAAAGGATATATATGGAATTATGGCGCCTTACCCCAAGTAAGAAACGATATTTCTAATCTATATACTTATAAAGTACACTAGACATGGGAGGACCCTACCTGTTTACATCAAGAAACAGGCGCTAGGGGCGATAACGACCCAATCGATGCTATTGAAATTGGAGAAGGAGTAGCTGTACAAGGAGAAGTAAAGCAAGTCAAGGTCTTGGGCATTATGGCCATGATTGACGAAGGAGAAACCGACTGGAAAGTTGTAGTTATCGATACTCACGACCCCATGGCAACTAAACTAAATGGTATAGCTGTTACAAAACCAAGAGAGATACAAACATAACATAGCATTGTTTAAATCAAAATGTAGATATTGGGGATGTTAAACAGCACTATCCCGGACTGTTAGAAGCTACTAAAAACTGGTTTGAAATCTATAAAATTCCTGATGGAAAAGACAAAAATGTGTTTGCTTTTAATGGCGAATGTAAAGATAGAGTAAATTTTTTCTTTTTTTTAAAAAAAAAAACAGCTACATGCTAACGTTAAAGTATTAAAAATATTAGGAATACGCCAAAACCATAATTTCTGAGACCCATGAGGCATGGCAGAAGTTGATTCATGCAAAAATCCCACATAAAACGGAGACATATGATTTGAGCGTGTTTGTTACTATAGAGTATAAGCAACATACATAGGCTTATTTTTTTTTTTTTAGAGAAAATATTTCAGTAAAAGACTCGCCGTTCAAGGTCAAAAGCAAATATCTCAGCTCTCAGGTAGGCTTCTAACAACTCAAATGGTTATAAACATAATAACGATTAATGGTTGTATCTTTGTAGGAAACGCAAACTAACATAAAAGAAGAGGAAAGCGAAGGGTATAGTGGAAAGTGGTACTTTGTATAAGACAAAATAGACGTTACATAGAGAAACGATGCATTATTTTAATAAACGTGTGATTCTGTAAACAAGTATCCTTTATTCAAAGCTATGAATTTTTACAGCATTTAGCCTAATATTCTAATTTGTTAAATTAAAAAACAACAACTATATTCTATACTGTTATCTTATTTCTTTTTATTTTATTAATTTATTAATTTATTTTTTTTTTTTCGAAATATCTCTCTCCATCTATTCCTTCGATAGTGGAGGTGTATTCCGACAATGTTTTTTCTTTCAAAACCATTGATAAAAAAAGCACGTTGTAAATTCTGGCAACTTACTGTAATGACTTGGTATTAACATTCTTCGATTATCATTGTCTAATGTCTATTACATTACTCTGTTACTGCATTCCATCTTGGATATTTAATTTGTTTGAACATTCTTTTACTTCATCAAAAAGTATTTATACTCTTTGTTAATTCACTCAATAAATAGCAGCAAAAAATTACATATTCCTTTTACTATTTAAGTACTCCTTCTTAGACTGTCCGTCTATTATGTTTTCTTTTATATGATCTTTTTTCTCGCTCTTACAGACCCGCTTCGTCTGTAGGCTGCATTGTCCCGAAGTTCCCTTATAGGTCCTTAACGCCACACTTCTCCCTTCCAAAGTTGTATCGATCCAAACCTGAACCTTTTCGGTTCTTCTCTTTTCCTGTTTGAAGACACAACTCTTACACTTACACCTATTTTTTTTTTAAGACATTGTTTCTTTAGTGTTACAATCTTTTTTGTTTTTTTGGAACTGAATTACTATTTAATAAAATAAAGACATTTTCATCGATTCTCACAAACCAGGATATAAATATTCACCTATTTTATTTACAAAAATTGAGTTTTCTTTATGCAAATTTTTTCTTTGAACGTTTGTCACTACTCTTAACTATCCTTTGTGACTGAAATGAAGGTAGAATTGGAGGGATAACCACTATTGAAAATAGTATATTAATAATCATCTACTCTGCCTTATTTTCTCCTTTCAATCGTTCGAAAGATTTTAAGCATATAAATTAACAGATATACACATATATAACATTGAGGTTATACTATGCAGTTTAAGGGGGAGTAAACGTTTTAAATAAAGCAATTAATTAAGGCAAAACCAATTTATTGTTGCATACAAGTTGGTCTTTGCCCATACGTACGATATTTAAGGCAGCAGAAAAAAATTCTTAGCCAAAACAAAGAAGCCAAATTCAGTAACCTTTAGGCCAAAAAACTCAAAGTTGACTATGTCACGAAAATCAATAGAAGCTCCCTACATGATGGAGAGATCTACTGAACTTTTATAGCTTAAAAAGTCTGCACTGATTTAAAAAATCAAGCTAAACTAACTACAAGATTCTAGAAAAAGAGTCAAAGCTGGGAATATGATTGTAAGAGTTGTGTCTTCAAACAGGGAAAAGGAAGAGCCGGAAAGGTTCAGGTTTGGATTGACACAACCTCGGAAGGGAGAAGTGTGGCGTCAAGGACTTGTAAAGGAACTTCTGGACAATAGAGCTTACAGACGAAGCGGATCTGCAAGAGCGAGACAAAAGATTAAATAAAAGAAAACAGAATAGACGGACAGTCTAAGAAGGAATACTTGAATAGTAAAAGGAATAAGTAACAATTTGCTTCTGTTTATTTGAATGAATTGACAAAGAGTATTTATACTCTTTGTTGAGGTGAGAGAATGTTTAGTCAAATTAAATAACTGAGACGGAATGTAATAGTAGAGTAATGTAATAAACATTGGGTACTGATAATAGAAGAATGTTAGTCCCAAGTCATTACAATGATCTTGCTCAAGTTCTTTGAGAAAGTCAAAACTGTTCCACAAAACAAAACGCAATCTGCCACCCCAAAAATACATATGCAGTGCTAAAAGCTCCATTTTTTTTTCGCTGAACTAAAATCGGCTTCTCAAAAAAAGATAAGGTTAAAGAGATTATAATGCCTTTAATAAAACATCACTTTTATTTTCTTCATATGAATAAAAAGTTAAGAAATGACAACTTGAGAGAAAAATTTGTGTTAGGGTACAGATTTTTTAAACAAAAAACGTAAAAACGCACACTAACTTTTCAAGCGACAGGATGTACTTAATACATATTATTACCAAAAATTAAAAAGATTTAATGTAATATATCAACATAATTTGATAGAATTAGTCTAATTAATCGTATGTATTTTAGTATCAGCAAAAGGGGTTATGACTGACTCAAAAAATTATAGACTTTTACAAGTATATTTTTATACTACCAGAGTCTACCTTATATAATAAGAATGAAAGGGATATGACATAAAATAAGACTCCTGTTGAACACTAAAAGATTCAATATTTTTAAATTATTCTCGAAGTGCTTTTTATGATAGTTTTGTTCTTAAAATCCAATTCCCCGGTTAGTTCAAAAAAAGGCATACTCTCTCTTTTGTTTGTATTCTTTTTTCTTAAAAAAAATCCATTCAGAAAAGCTAAAAATCTCCTTACTCTATATTATGACCCTCCCCTGATATCGCGTTTTCGTTTACATGAACCTTATCACTTTTATCCTTATTTCTCCTAAAAATGATATAATAATTCTAAAAGCTTAACTATAATCGTTAGCGTTCGAGAAGCCTTTTGTATCTAATTTTGTTTTATTTTTTGTTACAAAAGGACCAAAGTAAACAGCTTTACTTCTTTTTGCGTTGATAAGAAATATCTGTAAAATTTTTATACTATATTTTTCAATGCTTTTTTTTTTTTTGAAAACATAACTAGAAGATCAACCCTTAATGGTTTTTTTTTAAAAAAAAAAGATCTATATAAAAAAATATACGTATATTCGAAATTTAAGAAGAATTGAATAAAGGGGTCTCTAGATAGTTTACACACTCTAAAGAAAGAAAAAAATATAAACAAACAAACGTAAACAAAAAGAAAGGCATTAGTTTAGCACGCTACTTAAAGCCATATTCTTAAAATGGTAACCTTTTGGACCATCCTTAAATCGCGCGTTTTTCTCAAAGAATATACTAAAAAAAGTTATATATATATATATCTATCAGAATTGAAGACGCTAAAATAAAACATTTATTGACAGTTAAAAACCTAGAAAAGACAAAGAGTAGTCCATATACATATTAAAAAGACAAGACATAATCATAAAAAAAAAACAATGCAGAACAGGGAGAAGGGATTACAAGAAGATAAAAAAGGTGAAAAGCAAATGATGGTAACAAGGTGTTTTTTTCTTTTGTCTTTTGTTTTTTGCTTTTTTTTTTTTTTAGAAAAAAGAGCCTGCAGCCCAATATTGAAAAAGAAAAAAGAGAAAAGGAGGGAGAGGAGAATTTCTAAAATTTGTTAAAGTAATCCAAAGCTATATCAGTTGGAGGAGAGAGCTTCAAGGGAGGCAATGACATATGTCGGCGAATATCAAAAGTAGGCGATGTTGGGGGAGAGACAGGGGGGAAATAATAGGCTTCTTGACGTCCTCGGGTACGGAGCGCTTGTCGTTTGTTTTGAAACCATATTTGCACTGTGCGTGGACTCATGCCGAGTTGTTTGCCTAAGCTTCTTCTTAGTTCAGTTGATGGGAAATAAGTTCGACTAAAGACGCGGTTGAGCACAGCTAACTGGTCTGGTGAGGCTCTTTTTCTTTTGATTTTAGAATCATGGTCAGAGGATGTAGGACTAAGAGGAGGTGATGATAACAAGTTGGAAATATTCAGCTTGGATGTAGAGTGTTTTTTGTAAAAACTATGATCCAAAGAGAGTTGGGAAAGGGAAGGTAGGCTACGGGTATTGGGGTAAGGCATTGGATTCTATTATTTTTGTGGTGTTTTTTTTAATGGAAAAAACTATGCAGTTTGGAAATATATTTATACGATCTTTTAATAAAAACAAAAACAAAAAAAAAACTGCAAAATGAGAGCAAGGAAAAGCGTTTTATACCAAGGTTGCTCTACTCTCCTTTTTTTTATAAAAAAAATCCCTCTAAATCACAATACATTAATTTTGAGATTAAAATAAAAGGATTTCAAAAGGAGAAGAGGGGGATCGTTGTCTGTTAAGAAAGTAGGGATTTTACTTAGCAGTAAACAATTGACAAAACTTAAAGCCGCCCTTCTACTTTCTCCTGTAAAACAAAGCCGTGACTAGCCATAGCCCAATCAGAATTTTCAGGAGTCATCAGCTTAATAGTAATAATAAACAGAGACACCAAACTCTCCCTTTTTAATGTAAAAAAATGAGAGAAAAGAAAACTGATTTGTTAAATTACCAAATCTGGATAAAACTGTAAATATTCGTATTTAAACTAGCTTTTATAAAGCCTGCATAGATCACCCTGGACCGTATGGATGATTTTTCCTTTCTGTTATGTTTTGCGTCTACTACTATCTGTCTTCATGTTCTCTTTTCTGTCAAACACAATGCATACTCCAATCCTGGTAGTCAATAGAATTAAATAAACAAACTATATTAAAGTTTAATTAGCTGTTTTGAGCTATTGTACGTAAAGCAAGAGGAAAGCAATATGCTTGTTAAAGTTGACTTTCAGAAAAATTAGTGTTTAAAACACGGTCCCTTTTTAGGCATTTAAAGTTTCTAAGAATAAAAGCACCACAACAGTTCCATATTAGGCACAAATTCGCCCTATTTTGCGCACCAGCCTTTTTCCTTTTTTAAACAAGAAAGCTTTTAGTTTCGTTTGCATTTGATTTAGAATTTGAAAGAGCAAGTACATATACACAAACATCTATGACTATGTGTGCGTTTTCATGTACATGCTTTTTAAATTAAAAGATAAAGCACTTATACTGTATTTCGCTTAAGTCTAAAAAGTTTAAGTAGATTAAGCTCATAGCAATGAACAACACGCCACCAAAAGGAGGGCATTTGATCTTTTTTTTTTTTTTTTTGGTAATGAAGAAAGGAGAGAAGCATAACCAATGACGAAATGCTTCACGCGACGATCTTCGTATCTATGCACAGACAGTCTCTGCGCTAAAAGGAGCAATAGGGGACTGAGTAATTTTAATTTAACAAGTAATGATCAACAAATTTAAAAAGATGCTCAACAATTGAACTTAAACGTTTTTCGCAACAACAATAGCATACAAATAATTATACATAATTATTTGTCTACACCAAGAAAAAATTAATATAACTATTTCTTTCTTTTCTCTAGTACCCACACATCTCCCTTTGTCTAAGTATATGTGTTTGATTTTGTTTTGTTTTTTTTAACAAATGGCAAATATACTTTTACGCTTCAGGAAAAAAAACTGTGGTCATTAGTTTTTCTAAAACAGCACAAAGTTTTACCGCTCTTAAAAAAATCAGTCTTTGTCAAAACAATGTCAAGTTAAATTAAAAAAATGTACGAGTAAAAAGACCATTCTTTCTTTCTTTTGATGATTTATTTTCTCCTTGTTTTTACAAACTTATTGGAAACAGTTTGTAAAAAAAAAAGATATCTTATTTTTTACTAGGTCTTTTTAAAAGAGACAAAGTTATAGCTGAGAAGGGGACTGATCAGTTCATTGCCTCTTATAGATAGCACAAGGAGAACTCAGCCCACACAACTATTGTTTCCTTGTGTATAAATTCATGTATACTTTTGTGTTCATTGCAGCATAAGAAGTGGTATTTCTAGTCTCAATAGTAAAACATAAAATTTCTTCATTTTTTAAGACCAAAAAAAAAAAAAAAAAAAAAAAAAAGTGAGCAAATGGCAACTTAAGGTTTAACTCAAGCGGTAGACTTAGCGCATACCGAGGAGAAATCTCGTGCGTTTTCAACAGGCAGCATAAGCCAGGGACTAGGAGAGGAATTCCAGTCCATGTGTCTTTCGCTCCACTATTTATCATAACCCTAAAAACTTTACTTATTTTGCGTTTTACTTTAACACAGATTAAGATTGCAATAATACTTAAATACAGGTTTTTTTTTTACCTAGTCATACTGTAGATGTATGTGTTATACTATATAAAGTTTTTGTATCTTACGAAAGAGAAACTTTCTACTACACAATTTTATGACCAATCCATACTAAATATATTACTTTCAAAAATAGGACTGACAGTTTACAATTCAACTGTCATGATTAGGTTATCACGATTAAGTTGTCATGGCTCGACTGATTTAATTATTTTTTATTATTTTCTCCTCACCCCTCTCACCTTTCCTTTGGAAATAGAGTTAAATGTTTTTCAAATGAATCGAATAATTTGTAATCTCAAGCAAACACACACACACACGCACACACACAACAGGAGATGATCATTACAAACTCTCAATTTTAGTGTTTCCAATCGATCTTACAGCCTTTCAGAATAAAAGGAAAAATAGTGACCAACTACTCCCAGTCATCGAACAGATAAAGCAATACAATCGATCGTTTGAAAGCTGCAAATTCGATATCCCTCAATCGAATATATATGAGTGTCTATATGTAAACTCTAATTAACCGTATAAAACTTGAGAAACAATGCAATATTAGAGCTGTCCATTATTTTGACTAAATTATTAAACGTGGTTTACCTTCTATACCAACAATAACCTTGTCATCTGAAATCAAGATACTTTCTAAAAGACTTCGTTCTTTTTTAATAACGTAGAATAGCTTAAAGATACTACCAATTCAATTCGAGTTTGAGGCTTTTGACACGTTTTTTTTACTTTGTTTCATCTTAAGTATATATTGCCACTTAATGTTTATTAGCGCAATATATTTGGGGTCTGTTTCAAATAAAAAAACATCTCTTTTGGAAAGCTTCTTTTTTAACCCTGCGATCGTTTTTCACTAGTAATCGCCTTGTCTAGAATAGGCTAGCCCCTATATACAAGCTTAATTCTATAACTTAACCCTATTTATACTATATTAATCAGCACGTTTTTCTTTCTCATTTATAGGTTTGCTTTATATTTGACAAAGAATTAGTAAGCTTTTCACAAAACACACACATAAGTATGCATTCCAGCCATCGACTTATCAAAATACTGAATTTTTTTAAATAAACAGTTCCGCCTTAAAGTAAGCTTGAACCTTTTAAATTTTCATTATTAAAAATTCAATAGTGGTTAATTTTGCATCTTGGCTTGCACTATATAGCTGAAAATAACGTTACTTATCAGCATACATTTGTCATGAACTTAAAAAGCCTTTAGAACTTATCTAAAAACAATCTAGAGGTTCTTCTATTATCTTTAAACTTAAAACGATACATGTTTATGCTTTTTAGTCTATATTTTACAGTTTTTTAATTTTAAAATTAAACCGAGGCTTCCCATAATGGTTCATACAATATAGTCTAACTTCCTAAAAATCTTGGTTTAGCATTTTACATCAAGACCCCATTGTCCGCGCTTTATTTTTCACTCAGATATGCGTTTTATATAAGCTTTTTGACTCTCTTTTTCTGTTAGTAGACAATGATTGAACACAATCTAGTATTATCAAGCTGAAAAAACTGGTGAAAATACGTTTTAGAAGCTTGTTTTTCCCTGGGTATATTTTTTGTAGCTCTGAGGCATCAGGGTTATTTAAAGCAAAATACCTAGAGTATATCTAGCTTTTTTTTAAATAGAAAACACAAGGTTTTTTTTTTTTTTTTTTTTTTAAGAAACACTCAAAATTGAGCTAAAGGAATCGTCGCGCCAAAAGTTTTTTTTTCTTTAATAACAAAAAAAAAACTTCAGAGACAAATACTTTGAAACTATCCAACCAAAAAAAGAGGAGTACTTACAATGTCATTGAGTTTTATTTGTTTGTTTTCAGCTGTTGCAAGTTACTTATTTATATAAAGAAAAAAATTATTAAGCTTTTTATTTCTACAAGAAATTCACGATGCCCCACTTGGCTACAATATTCACATTAGCAGAACCTAAAGGAGAGAATACCTTTTTTCTTTAGAGCTGCTTCTAGGGAAAAATCCTGATTGATATCGCCTCGGCTTTTGTACTCTAATTCATCATTACTTGACATTGTACTATCGCGTAAAGTTGAATTTTTGGTACAAAGATCTGGAGCAGAAGCGTACTCTAGAGTGATGTTTGAGCGTTTTATACCAAACAATAGCTTGCTGTCACTTGAGCTTCGTTTGTTGCGTAGTTTGTTTTTGAAAAAAGTAGACGATTTTCGTAGCATACTGGTATGAGAGTATTCTTTATCGATTACTTGTGCCACTCCACCTTCTGTTGAACTGCTCATTTCTGTAAATCCAGAGCTTTTACATATGGGATCTTCCTGTACTAAGCTTTCCCCTAAAGTATCTGTTTCAACCATATCTTCCTCTTTGAAATAGAGATGTTTATCTTTTTTTTCAAATTGGCTTAAGATTTCAGCAGAAAAGGAGTCCAAAGAAAAATCTAAAACAGGGAGAGAGCAAGTCTGATAGCTGCTTTTTGTAACGTTCATGATATAAAGATAAGTGAAAAGAAAACGATGCTTTTTTTTTCTTTGTCTTTTTATGCATAATTGAATGAAAGGAGATACATTACAAATAGTTCATAGTTTGCTTTATTGTTTTCGTTAGCGCATAAGTGAGCATATGTTATTAATATAACTTTTTTTTTTATTCTTATTTCTCAATTGCAAAATCAACCTCTGTGGTTTGAAAGATGTATCAACCCAAGATGCCTTTTAAACTGCAAGTTAAAGTAACAACGGAATTTTTGTTCTCCCTTACAAAAGCATTACTGGGTATGTTAACACATTCTCACTTTATATAAACACACAAAGACCGGGGCCTTATGCGCGCCAAATATGAAAAGGGGAAGGACTCTTTGAAACCAATACGATTTTCTTGTTTTTTAGAAGTATATTTTAAGAATAAAAACGCGAAATCGTATTGAATAGAAGCTGTTCCTGGTTTGCCAATTCATACATTTTCACTATCTACTTATATTTACTCTGCATCAGTTGACATAAATCTTTAAAGTCTAAATATGTACTTATCGTTTCAGACATAAAGGGAGTATGTGGTTTTCGTTTAATGTATATGCATGCATATAGTAATAAGTACTTGAGATTATAGATAGATTTGAATAAGGTTATTTCTATTCTCATCTTAGTATTGCAAAGGTTTTTCCATGTTGTTTTTTTGTTTATCCTTGCTTTTTAAAAAGAAGATGTGCCGCTCTTTATTTGTTGTTATTTTTATTTTTGTTATTTTCTTTTTCTTTTTTTAAAATGAACACAATAATATAAATGAGGATGTTTATGGAAAAGTATAATTTACACAGCAAAGAAGAAAAGAATTACAAAAAAATACAAGAAAAAAAAAAAAAGGAATAGATATATGCTAGTTTTTCCACCCTTTAGGCGATAGACGAGAATCTGGGTCAGAAGGGCTAGCAGACGATTTCCCGGTATATGTACGAACAACTACATCGCTGGCCATAAGAGAGCTATGTTCCAACAAAAAAAACTCAAGGTCCTGCCATCCTCCTCCAACTCGAATAAGAACCTTGTTATTTTTGAGCTTTCCGTTTTTTCTGTCCGTGTAGACCATCAGTTTACAAGTATAAAGCTTTCTACCACCCATAGATGAAAGGCTTTGTTCACTTCCAAAATAGTATTTGCCAGAGTCAACACGTTGACAACGGATAGATATAGGGCTTGCATTCATGATTTGAGCAACTTCTAGGTCTAGTGGGTCTTTAGGATCTGGGAGATACTTACCATCCTCATTCACTGAAATTTCCATAAATGATGGCTTATGGCGTAGTAAAGGCATAGATTGTTTCTTTCTCAAGGTGGATTGCGAAAAATGACCAGCCGGTGTGGGCGACAGGTTTTTGGTTCGAGTGGATTTAGTGTGGGGTATCATAGGAGAATTTGTTCTTGACGTGTTTTTGGGTGTTTTTGCTCTTGGTATCAAAGAGGGGGTTATCGACCTTGTTGCTGTTGAGGGGGACATTACTCTGTCCACCCTAATATCACCAATACTACTTTTCGATCTATAACCTCCGCCGGTTTGTTTTTGGGGATGGGAAACGTTTAGATCTCGTCGACTGGGTGTCTTGGTTCTTGACCGTATGTCTTGCGTTGTAGAAGGTCTTTCAACTTGATGCGGTAAAACTGTTCTTTTGGTGTTTTTCTTGGGTTTTAGGATATCTATACCAAAGTGGCGCTCATCCTCTTCATAGAAATCGCCGACTTTTGTGTGTTGATCTTCAACGCTTCCTGATTTAGGTGTATATGCTCTTTTCGGAAGCTGTGAGGAAGAAGACGAATCGGATATGCTGCCGCGTAGAGGGGAACAAAGAGGAGGATAATTATTTTGAACTTTTGGGTCATGTTTAGCGTTTGGCTCGGGTGTGCGATATCTTATGCCCTTCCAATTTGTAGTCTTTTTGGTATTTTGGCCACCAGATAAAAGCCGCTCTGCCTCTATCAGATCTTTAGACTTCAGTTCATGCATGACCTCCTTCAGATGGTTCCACCTTTGTGTCATCATATCATGCCTTTGTTGTATAGCAATTTCTTTTGCGCCACGCGACGATATACCGTTGCCTAAAATAGCCAACATACGGTCTATGCTTGGGGTATAATATTTCAATTTTGCTTCAAAGCCTTTTTCGATAGACTTGAATTTTTCTAAATCTATAGGACATGTATTTGTTTTATGCTGGAATGAACGGAGTATTGCTTTATAAGATGACTGTTGTTGCTGAGACCACGACTTGATTTGGTGTATAAAGGATTGACAGTGTGCAACCGATTTT
>JAIXMR010000074.1:0-129226 GCA_025677835.1 Sporodiniella umbellata | reverse complement strand
GACATTAAAAGCGTGTTTCTGTTTATTATAAAAGGTATAAAAGCGTTTATTGAGTGTTTTTCGATACTAGTAAAGCAAAGTGTTTTCTAAAAGAGCTTTGTTGTTGCAGAATACAATATCAAATGCTTGAGTAATGGTGCAATTGCCGGTTGCTGGTTCTTCTAAAAAAAAAAGTTGTATGATTGACTGGGCCAGCCAAAAAAAAAAAAGGAGGCAAGAACATTCAATGAAGGTATGGCGTATACTTTTATTTGTATAGTAGTTATAAACAGATTATTTTGATATGAGCGATAAGAAACGTGTAGCTTGTATAAACAAGATGGTATGCAGTTATACAACGTACCAAAAAAAGGCAGAAGCAATGAACAACAAAAAAAAAGCAAAAAAAAAGGAGAGAAGGCTCAAAAAACAAGAAAAGAGAGTAAGCAACGCAAAAAATAAAAAAAAATACGCAAGAAGCAAAAAAAAAATTGGTGCAAAAAAGAGACAGTGAGAAACATTTCATAGAAAGCCTATGATTAAATATCAATTGTAGCTCTTTTTTTTCTAGAATATGAGAATAATTTTTAAAACCATGCAAAGAATCTGAAATAAGCTAAACATTCGAATTTTAGATACACTTCTAAGCTCTTACATATTTTATTTTTCTTAATATCTTTAAATTGTGGTATCTTATATCTTGGTTTTCAATGCTTGTGATTAGAAACATTTCTCATAGCTTGTTTTATATTTTTTCATTATTTCAAAAGAAAATCTTATACACTAGAAGAAAAAAACCCAAATTGAATACTAATATTATAATATATGTGAATGTAAGAGCTGTATCTTCAAACAGGGAAAGGTTTAGTTTTGAACCGACACAACTTCGGAAAGAAGAATTGTGGCGTTAATGGCTTGTAATGGAGCTTCGGGGCAATAGAGCTTACAGACAAAGCGGATCTGCAAGATCAAGACAAAAAATTAAATAAAGGAAACAGAATAGACGGACAGTCTAAGAGGGAACGCTTTAAATAGTAAAAGAATATGTATTAGTTCGCTTTCTCTTTATTGAATGATTTAGACAAACTAAGTATCCAAGATGGAATGCAGTAACAGAATAATGCAATAAACATTGTGGATAATAATAATAGTAAAAGAATGTCATTAATAAGTCATTATATTAACCAAAGAAAAGAACAACAAATGTTACAGACGATATCTTTTAGTAAATTATTACTGAATAAACACCGCTATACTTTTATTTTATTCTCCTTAAGTATCATTGTAGAAGCCAAAGAAAAAACACCAACATGCAGCAAGTATATTATTTTTCTTTTCAAATAGTTCTATACATAGCGATGTTAATTATTCAACTTACTGAAATACCAAAACATGATAATATCAAAACTTATTAATACTTTTCGCATGTAATTTTATATCTTTTTCTTTCTTTTTTTGAATCATCTCTTTTCATCTATTTCTTCAACAGTGAAGGTGCAATTTGAAATTTTTTTTCTTAAAGAAAATTAATTGAACAAGCACATTGTAAACTTTTAAGCAACTTAAACCTATTATATACAAATATGCCTTAATAATTTTATAGTTTTTAAAGTTGTTTTGTACTTTGTATCCATTCTCTTTGTTCCCTTCAAGATTGAACATTACTATTCTTATACACTCTCATTCTCTTTATTTCTGTTTTTTTTTGCTACTTAAAATTTTCTTATCGAATTTTGATCTACTTAAACAATATCCGACGGTCGTTTTAAACGAAGCTATTTTATCGGCTTTTGTTTTTTTTGTCTATATATCTATAGGCAGGTATCCTTTCATTTGTACTTATCTCAACACTTAATGTCCCCAAAACTGAAATTTTACAATAGTTGCCATAGATTAAAGTTTTTTGCATATTGAACTTACTTAAAAATCAACATGGGCCACGTATTCTTGAAATCATAAAGATAAAAAGCCTACAAAAACAGAAAAGGTATAAAATCATCCAAAATATTATTTCAGCTATCAAAATCAAATTATACAACCATTAGGTTTTTTATATACTCTCTTATGAACAAGTGTTGTTCCTACAAGTTTATATAAAATTATTATCGCTAAAAGTTCCTGTAGTATACTTCTGTTTTTGTAATGACTTGGGACTAACATTCTTCTATTATCAGTACCCAATGCTTATTAAATTACTCTACTATTAGATTCCATTTCAGTTATTTAATTTGATAGAACATTCTCTTACTTCAACAAAGAGTATAAATACTCTTTGTCAATTCATTCAAATAAACACAAGCAAACTATTGCTTATTCTCTTACTATTCAAAGTATTCCCTCTTAGACTGTCCGTCTATTCTGTTTCCTTTATTTAATCTTTTGCCTCGCCCTTACAGATCCGCTTTGTCTGTAAGCTCTATTGTCCAGAAGTTCCTTACAAGTCCTTGACGCCACGCTTCTCCCTTCCGAGGTTGTGTCAATCCAAACCTGAGCCTTTCCGGCTCTTCCCTTTCCCTATTTGAAGACACAACTCTTACAGTTTTGACCCCTTAAATTCGATAGATATCCTTCGTTTTGAACTATTTCTATTTTATTGTCTCTTTCAATTGATCTAGTGTGTAAGATCCGGTGGCAGCTTACGAGCCTTTTATTACTATTTTCTTCTTTCATATTGTTTTATACATTTAAATCCCCAAGTCATTGACTTATATATTGTTCCCTAAAAGATTTGATTATTTATAAATTATAGAGAGAATCGATAACTATCGTTTGTTTTTTATGATTCAGTACTATATTTTTTTTTTTTAAAAAAAAAACATTATCAAAATATACTTCCACTATCAAAGAAATAGATGCAAAGAGATATTCCAAACTAAAATATAGTATTCTCACAAGTTGATGTAAAAAAAGAGTAATATAACATTTATAAATAAGCCCTGTTTTTGGTAACTTATAAGCATTTGAAAATACAAAACGTTTGCGTATGAAAGGTGTTTTATACCATATCAGCCATTTGTTTATAGATTGCATCGATTCTCAAAACCTCACTATTTTATTGCTATTTTTAACAACAATTGCACTAAGTATTATATGGGCCGTTAAGAATTCAAACACATAGGTTAGCGACGCAATTACTATACAGTTCTTTTTTTTTTTTTAAAAAAATATCAGCTATATGTATGTATGTGTGTGTGTTTATATTGACTTAATTCCTATTTTTGAACCCAAGTATTAAATCGCTAAAAAAGCTTACTGTGTGCTTTTTTTATGAATATTTTTAAAAGAAAAAAAATATAAAAACGCCCAGGTGTTTTTGTTCTCAAATACGTGAAGCTAAAGTGAAGAAAACCAATTTTTATATATTCCTTAAATATATCTGGTTATAGCGCTTTTCATAAACTTGCTTTGTCTATCCTTCTGTCTAGAAGAAGCGCAACTGTCGAGAATTTGAATGGCCTAGGTTGCAGCTAGATGCTTGATTCCTATCATAAACAGTTTTGGCATAGTTGGAAGCTCGCTAATTGAAAAAAAGAGCAACTCTATTGTTTCGAGCCGTGTTCTCACCATGATCTAATATGGCTTTATCGTTGGCTCATAATGTCAGATTATCTTTTTAAAAACAAAAGCGCTGTTTGGGGTCCATATTTTTGTTAAACAAGATTTGAGTTACTGCTTCTAAAGTGTATCATGCACATAATAACGCAAAGAAGCAAAGAAAAGCCAATTAATATGCAAATGAATTGTATCTACTAGTGAATGGTTTCGTACAAAAAATAAAGTGAAACCCTATTTTGTCAAATTGGCAGGGTTCGTTACATATTTTCTAAATATATAACAATCATTTCAACAATAAATTTGAGGCATCATTACAATTAATTTTTTATATACTCAGCTGTTTGGACCTGAATAGTGTTCTTGTGCTATTTTTGCTATTTATTGCGTACATTGTTGCTTTTCAATATATCAGAACTGTTGCAGCAAAAAACTTCTTTATTAAGTTGGGTACAACAGTTAGTGCCTGATTTATTTTTGGATAATCAAATCAAGTTGAGAACTGTTGATCCAAAAAGCTTATTGTGGTTACAATAAATAAAGCACTTCATTTTTGAGTTCAAAACGCTAATTTTATTAGTATTATTATGTTTTCTTTCTATATAAAACCTACGTTTTTAGCTCTAGCATTTTAAAACATATACATACTTTTATTCGCATATAAGATGACATCTGATAGCAAAAAAAGATTCTATGACCCCATAGGTAAGAAAAAGCACTGTTCTGCTGTGTATTTTGTGTCATATATATAACCCTAAAAATGCAAGTGTAGCCATATACACAAACAACACAAAAAGAGACACATCTAGCCGCATTTTTAAAAAGGTCAAACAGCGATTACCAAGAAAAAATTTTTCAGAAGAGGAGGACGAGCAACTTTGTCGTTCTTTTCTTTTTATAGTCTTCGGTAAAGGATCTGGCGAAAATAGAAGTAGCACAGAAGATGAGTACGAAAGCCTATGGTCCCGTATAGAAGATCATTTCAAAGGAGCTCTTGGGGATTCTTACATTCCTCGCAATGATCGCTCCCTTCCCTCAAGATGGCAGATCATTAACAAAGCAGTAGGTAGATACAAAAGTATTTTGTCTCAAGTTGAGAAGAGCCGTAGTCCAAATTCAAATAGTGAAGATATTGTAGGTTTATGTTTTTACTTTTTCGAAAAGACACACGTTATTGATAGAAAGATTTGCTCTTAACTTAGGAGTCTGAGGCTAAGAGAGCATATAAATTTGAAATGAAATCGAAGTTCAATCTTATGCATTGTTATACTATTTTAAATCGCAACATGCAATGGCTGGAGCAGCAAGAAAAAAAGCGTAGTAATATTTCAAAATCAAAAACAAAAGCCACCGAAGGTGTGGAAGAAAACATTAGCCCTGCTATCCAAAGCCTTCAACAAGAAAAGGGTGATAAAGAGAATGGATCTATTTTGGCGCGATCTTTTAGCATAGGATCAAACAATACTTCAGTCTCTTCAAAATGGAAAAAAAAAAGCTATATTGATATGGTGATCGAAAGTCGAAAAGAAAAACGACTTCGTGAATACAATAAGACAATAGAAGCAAAACAGAAAGCAGCTTTGGCAAACGAAGCTTTAGCCAAAGCACAAATAATGGCTATCAACCCTGAAACTGTAACAGATTTCCCTCGTCGTAAATGGATAGAGAACATGCAACAAAAAATCCTTAATTGTCATTTCGATTTTTATTAATTTATGCGTATCTTACAAAATTAGTATGACATTTATATATCCTCTGTTTAAAGCCTATGGCAACTATTGAACAAAAACAATTAATATATGCAACTTATTATTATCTCTTCCTTTTTTTTTAGAAAAAAATAAATAAGATAAACAAAACATAATAAAACTTCATAGTTTAATAGCAGCTTATCATCTCAACATTACATTTCTTTGATTTTTTTGACAACAGAAATGGCCTTGTCAATGGTGTTTTTGCCAACAAAAGTTTATTTTGGAGCACAACAGAAGTCACTGGATCTCAATTGTTGTTGCTGTACCTATATCTAAGTTGTTTGAGCGCATATATGTATAGTTTTTTTTTAATTTTATTGCCAGACGCATTTTGTTTTATTAACAGTCTATTCATTTGGGTTTTAGTGGTTGGATTGGATTATATATTGAACCCTAATACTTCAAACGTTTAGCGCAAACTCACTTTTAGGTAGCCTTTACAACAACCATTTCTCACTTTTTTTTTAAAGAAAAAAGCAAAAGGTTCTTAAACAAGACTGCAACAGGTCTGTGAATATAGCCAAGATTGATTTTTTTCTTTTCAAACTATAAAGTATGCTTTTTTTTTACGAAGTATTTTTTATACTTTATATCCGGAGAGCTGTGCTATGTAACGTAGTGCAGTCATAAAATTTGGTATTCTAGGTATTTAAATGTATTAAAAAAAAAAAAAAAAACACAGATAGCGCTGATGACTTTCATTTGACTTTGTTTTTATTTTTCTAGCTACAACGAAGCAAGCCGAGTGCTACTATCTTGCCATGCTTTTTCTAACTGAGTGAGTTCTCTTACATACTCTTGGTTAGGGGATGCGGTCGATTGCCAATCTGTTTGAAGAAAGCTACTGACCCTACCGTGTACTCTATTCTCCATCTTCATCAATTCAGTAATAAATCCAATGTTAGGCGACATGGTAGGCCGAGCTGCGATAACATGTTTGTAGGCTTGCTTTAAGGTCCACTTTTCACACGTAACAAGATAGGCCAAGATAGCAGTAATGGAGCGAGACTTTCCTGCCTTACAGTGAACATAAATTGGCTCATGGTTTTTCTTTGCCTCCTCTAAAGAGAAAATAGTAAATACAAATTAGAGATTCAAGTTAGATGTTAATTTAAGCTATATACCTATGAACTGTACAGCTTGCATCATGACAAGTTCAATGTTTTTCATTTCAACAGTGTCTCGGGCGTCCACTTTAAGATATATCATATCGGAGCCTAGCCCAGCATCTTGACATTCCTCTGCCATATTTAGTACTCTTTTAATATGGCGGGCCTCCAGCTGCTCAGCTTGCTCTTTTGTTTCTATCTCTGGACCCACATATAAGAAACCGCGAATGATTTCCGATATAATAAAGCTAAACTCAGCTTCTGTTCTCGGTGAGGCGGTCATGATACTACATTCGTCATCTTCGTTCACCCTGTTCAAATTGGGCTGAGTGGGCTGTGGTTCTGCTTGCTGTAGTTCTGAACGCCTCTTTTCTCTGCGTGCTAGTGAGTTGGCATTGTTGACTCGGGCAGCTTGGGTATCTAGACTGAAAAGACTAGTGTTTCTACGATGCTTTGAATCACCGATGGTATAACTAACAGACCGTCTTGGTATATTATTAAGTTTTGTATTAAGCGTATGATGGTTTGTGGTATGTTGAGGTGAATAATGAATGACAGCGGTGCCAGCACTTGTCTGTTGGTGGTTTTCTACCCATTCCGGATGGTTTCGAGAGAATCTTTGGAATCCACCTGACAGATAAAAAACTTTACCCTCGTCGTCCACCGATCTTTCGAGCACTTTAATGAGCGTCCAGGCCTGTGAGCTCTGATCGTCTTCTATCATATCTTCATCGTATACAACCCAAACTTTTTTTGCTTTATGGGAGGCTTGTTGAGCTTGATAAAGCTCCTTACCCTCTGCCGTCGTAATGAAATTTTCCAAGTTAAAGTTAGATACTGTACCTCGTTGATAACGTTTGATGAGAAGTGAAGGTAGGTTCACGTTCAGAGAGTTTTGGATTTTGAGTTTTTGATAATCAATTAAATGGCGTACGTCAATCAAAGTGACGTTACAGTTTTTGTCCTGTAATAGATTTACCAGTTCATTCGCTGTAATAGGAATACCCAATATATTCACATGAGAGTCAGAGTGGGTGCGGCTAAGTGTAGCAAAAGGCTGAACTTGAAGGTGTTGATGGCTGATGGATCGATGAGGCGTGAGAGGCGGACCGCTACCAAGTTTGGATAGAAGAGTCTGAGAATCCTGATCAATAGAAATCGTCAGTTTTTCTAGTTTTGCACGATGGGTCGGCTCCAAAGCCAAGTCATCTTTAGTGATTATGTGGCTGTTTAGTTTGGACAGATGACCGAATGTAAAGGAGTGACGAGTATCTTTGAAAGGGCGATTTTGTCGAGGCTGATGGTCTGCAGAGTGTCTTTTGCTTGGCTGAAGGCGCAGTGGGGTGGTGACGGACTTTGATAGAATAAGGTCGCTCTTAGGAATTACATTGATATTGGGTAATGATGCAGAAGGCCTGGGTTTGTTGAGCTCTGTATTTTCTTCTTGGGGTGAGTGATGTTTTGGCTTTCTTGAAAGTTGAATAGGAAACCGTTTAAATAAAGCATTGGCTAAACTACTGGTTGTAATTGATTTTTTAACAGGCTTTTCTTCTGTCTTTTTTGCTTTGTTGCGATATCGGTCGAAGATCATTTTTCTTTATCTCTTTGAGGAAAGACTTGAAGGAATAGAGAAATGAAAATAAGCAAATAAATAAATAGTGAAAATAATTATAATAATAAAGAGGATAGAAAAGGCGTATTTGTTTTAAATTTTGTGAGACTGGAATCCTAAAAACATTTCAAAAAGAGAAGAAAAAAAACTTTTTTTTTAAACGCTCAAGACGCTTTATATTTTGACTGTCTTTAAATATTCCAAGGGAAAAGGGGAAGCCACGTTTTGTTTTTCCTCCCTGGACAAGCTAATAGTGCCTTTATTATTAGAAAGAATACGCATGCTTTCTTATTTATCTCGTGTAACTTTTTGCTCAGATATTTATTAAAGTTTTTTGATATCCAAGCGCGGGTTTCATTTGTCTAAAATTTGCGAAATTGAGATAAATTAGTTCCATCTTTGCCTTCGAAAACTGGCAAAACAATGAGAGTGAAATCGCAGCTGGGTATACATTGATGGTAGTTCTATTGTTTCATGGAATGTTTTCAGTACATGACGCAGCTCAATGTAAGGTGCTTATTATCACGTGACGTGACTATCTTTTAACATACAGATGACAATGTACTACATTGAATAAGCGTCCCCCAAAAAAACAAACATTTAGAAACTTAAAAAGCCGTGTTATGAGAGAAAACTCTGCTAATTGATTTTTGCTTTATCCTTCTGAGAAAAAGTATCCCGGAAATTCAATGAAGACTAGTCTCCCAAGTACTTTTAAAAGCTGCTTACTAGCTTAATGGCTTCTATAGTGCTCTATGCTTTTTATAAGTCTAGAAGTAGTACCAGTCCAACAAAAAGAAATACAATTGCCTAATTTGAGTTGTCTTTCCATTTTGTTTTTGATTATTCAACAGAAAATTATAGCGCTCTTTTTGTTGTATACACAGAGCGGCTTTCTCAGCTATTTGTTTCACTTGTCACTGTACTTCTCCCAAGCCTTAGGATGTCTATAGCTGTTGTTTAGTGCGCAGGGATGCCTATAAAGCTTTTTTTTTTATCAAATTTTACCTATACTTTAATTATAAACATATTCTAGAAAAGAAATCCAGCAATATTAATGGCCGGGTCGGCTAAATTGTATCTGCCATATTTTGACATTAGCATTTTGAATATATATACACACGAGCACGAGTTTAGCTTTGTATATAGCCGATCGTACGCTATATAAAATGTATTCGTTCATAGCCACTCTCGTTTTTTTTTTGTAATGAGTAAATTTATTTGTATTGGTCATACAGGTGTTTAAATATATATTTTTTTTTTTTTTTAGCTCTTTATTATTAAGCAAAGGGATTCATAAATGAGGGAAAGCTTTCTTGAACATTAAGAATACAAAAAAGCACGCCAATTTTGACAAAAAACGGCCTCTCAAACAAGCTGATGTTTATTTCTAAAATCGACATTCTTTTGTTTTTTTTTCCTTTATCGCAAAGACCTCTAGAACTACTGTTTGCATAAAGAAGAGTGTGTCACCAAGTCAGATATATAAACTAAAAGCAAACCTGTATTTCAAGTAGTGGTTACAAATATTAGTTAGATAGTATATTACAGCAGGCACCAAGTGGGATCTCGGCTTCCTTATGTACATATATGTTTTGAATTGCACATAAACAGCTTTTTCAGGCTCCCAAACAAAACCAAATAATGTTTCAGGTAGTATTCTTTCTTTTACTTTGCACACGAACAAAAAAAATTCTAGTACTTTTTTTTCCAAGACTGCTACTTTTACTCTTTCACGTAACTCGTCTCTCTCTCCCTTTCTTTTTGTTTCAAAAAAGAAACGCGATGCTTTATAAAAGGCTAGAAGAGACGTATATTTGCCACAGTGGAATTGCAATAGCACATGAATTCCTAAATGTAATTTATTTAAGGTTTTAAATATGTAAGAGAAAAACAGCTAATTTTAAGTGAAAATATATACTGTGTCACTTGTAGCAATTCCTATATAAGAAATGGCGTAGCGTTTTATTAGTCACGGTCATATAAGCTTATTGTTACTAAAAGAAATCCGGACTGTATATTTTGTATAGAAACAAAAGGTCATAGAAGATTGAACAATAGACAAATCTCCTTTTTCTCAGAATTATACTTGTTGCAACGAAAACTAACAGGTATTTTAGATAATGTCTTTTTTGTTTATCGGCTCAAATTAAGGTTATCTAAGTCTTATGTTTTCATTACAGTCTCTAAAAAGGCTACTTTTTATTGTATTGATGTTCAAAAATCGGGTTTGTTTACATAAAGTCTATATTTCAAGTACTCAGTTAAATCTCTGTTTCGAATAGACTGATGTATATACAAGCGTTTACTTTTTAATAAACAAAGCGAGGGTTTGAATGTTTTGCTGTTTTTTTTTTTTAAGCTACATGTATATATAAACATTTCGGTCTCTCTTAGAAGGAGCTCGAAATGCTGTATCTAAACAAAGAGACAAGACTTATGCATGCGTTGACCTTTTAGTAAGCAAACATGAATCAAGATCTATACACAAAGAAAAATTAAGCTGCTCACTTTTGGTGGGGTTTGAGTTTATAAACTGTCATAGAGAATACTATGTTCTAATCAAGAGCTTGCACATGTTTCAAACAAAGAAATGTTCTTGTTCCGTTCTTTTAAAAAAGGTGTCTGTAAAAACTTTATGAATGTAATTATCTAAGAAGTTCATCTTGGTCATTTAATTAGTAAGATAAAACAGGAGGTTCTCTTTTTTTTTTTTTACCAAGCTTTAAAGAACTGTTTTTAGTTAAATAAAACACTGTGTAAATGAATCCACACAAAGTTTCATATTCAATAACTGACTTATAACAATACTTCTAAGCGGGCTTTTTAAAGCCTTTTTACTTTAACTCATACTCTATAGATTTCTTAAAAGAAAAGCAAAGCTTTTGACAGTGAAAAGTGTCTCTTGGCAATTGGATTTGTCTAAAAATATATAAACTAATTAGTTGACCATTGGATGTTTATGTTCACAAATTAAAGTAATAAGCTACAAATTCAAATTGTGTAATCCTTCAGGTTTTATTAAAGTAAAAATAGTCTGCTTTTAGCTCTTATTAAATAGACAAATACTGTAAGACCTCTTCAATTTATGCATCGTACTTTTGTTATACGTTCTTTTACTTTAAAAAAAGGCCTTTCAAGCAATCATATACCAAACAATATAGACAAGTGTATTAATTTATAAAGTATTGGTGTAAAAAGTTGAGCAAGATAGACAACAATCTTTAGTTTAAGGTAAAGAAGAATATGGGTAAAAGAAAAGTAAAAAAAGAGCGGACGGTGTTTATTTGAACTTAATTTGCTTCTGGTTGATCATGATACACGCAAATTAGGTTCTAGTGTAGCTGTCCATAAAATTTTGCACAAGAGGAACGGATAAGCTTTCAAGTACTAATGGATACGATGTTTTCTGCGAAACATCAAGTTCCCAATTAACGAAAATGAGTGTCAATCCTCCTGACTTTTTTTTTTTTTTTTTTTTTTTGAATTGAGCGGGGTTATTGTGTACTTTTCCATAGACCACGGAAAGTTCATTACTTTTTCACCCCTTTTTTTTTTTTTTTTTTGCCAAAATGGCTACTATGAAAAGAAGGAACATTCCACATGGAATGGACAAGCAGGCTTCAAGTAGTCACCTAGACGAAAAGATGTTTGAAAAAGACAAATATAGTAGACATTATGCAGCACCGCAACCTACAGTTGTTTATTCATCCAACAAGGTTTCAGACAATTTTTAGGCACGACCTTGTACAGGCACTCACTTTTGAATTCAAATAGAACATTGCTTTTCTGCAAAAGAACAAACACACTATCATCACAATTGTATTGACGCTTTTATCTTTCTGGACGCGCTTTAGAAAAATTGCTATTAGCAACATAGTTGTTTGGGATGAAGCACATTTCGGCAAGGTAAATTTTTCCCGGTCTTGAGCTTGACATTAAACCTTTGATTTGATCAGTTTGGCTCTCACTATTTGAATCATGACTTTTACTTTGATGTACATCCTCCTCTTGGTAAAATGTTGGTAGGTTTATCAGGTTGGTTAGCTGGTTATGATGGCTCATTCTCTTTTGAATCTGGTGCACAATATCCTGAAAATGTCAATTACGCTGCTATGCGGATATTTAACGCTTTCTTTGGAGCTATGATGGTCCCTCTTTCTTATTTGACTGCTGTTCAGCTGAAAATGTCGTTGAAAGCCAGTTTGTTAACAGGAACTATGGTATTGTTAGGTAAACATTAACTATATTTCCAATAGTGGGCTGAGCGCTTTTTTTTTTTTTTTAAAGACAATGCGTACCTTACAATTAGTCGATTTATTTTGTTGGATTCAATGCTCTTATTTTTTACCTGTACATCACTTTTCACGTTGTCTGTGTTCCACAATTTGCGATTTAGGTAAACAGGGTTCTAAAAAAAAAAAAACAAAAAAAAAGATTGACACTGAATTTTATAGTCCATTTACTCAAGAGTGGTGGACTTGGCTCGGATTGACAGGGGCATCCTTAGGGTGCGTGTTAAGCGTCAAGTGGGTAGGATTGTTTGCAGTAGCTGTGGTAGGTGTTTATACAGTTGAAGATTTGTGGGAAATGTGGGGAGATGTTGGGTTACCAAAGAAAGTCTACGTGCGTCACTGGATTGCGCGCATTTTGTGCTTGATTGTGTTGCCATTCTCTATCTATGTGTTTTGTTTTGTTTTACATTTTGCACTGTTGTTCAGAAGTGGCCCTGGTGATGCTCAGATGAGCTCCTTATTCCAAGCCAATCTGCAAGGCAACACGATGACAGAGAATCCTTTAGAAATAGCCTATGGATCCAATTTAACCCTAAAAAACGCCGGTTATGGTGGAGGTCTTCTTCATTCCCATGTTCAGACTTACCCTGAGGGATCGAAGCAACAGCAGGTGACTTGCTATCATCACAAGGATGACAATAATCATTGGACGGTCAGTGCACCTCGCGAACACGAGGCAGCCGAAACGTACGATCAACCAGAGAACACAGAGTTTATTCGCTTTCTGAAGGATGGGGACATTATTCGTCTTGTGCATACATCCACAGAGCGCAATCTTCACAGCCACCCAGTCAATGCACCTGTGACTACTGGACAGTGGGAAGTGAGTGGCTATGGTAATAGCGAGGTAGGCGACTCACAGGATAATTGGAAAGTGGAGATTGTGGACGATTTCAACTTTAAAGACAAAGAGCGGATTCGATCTTTGACGACGCGATTCCGTCTTCGCCACGAAAAGTTGAATTGTCTCTTGACAGCCAATAATGTGATCCTACCCCAGTGGGGTTTCAAGCAGGTAGAAGTGTTTTGTGACAAGAGTAACAACTTGGAGAACCCTCATTCTATGTGGAACGTTGAACAGCACTGGAATTATAAGTTGCCTCCAGCACCCCGCAATGCATTTCGGTCGCCCTTCTGGCGTGATTTTATCACACTCAATGTGGCCATGTGGACTTCAAACAATGCTCTTACGCCTGATCCAGATAAGATTGATATTCTTTCTTCCACTCCTTCTGAATGGCCCTTTGTTACGGTAGGTCTTCGTATGTGCGGTTGGGGGGATACGACCATCAAGTACTATCTTGTGGGTAACCCCATAGTTTGGTGGTTATCTATTGTGTCCATTTTTGTATTCTGTTGTACTTTAGCAGTTTATGTGATCCGTATGCAACGTAAACTATTCGATCTCACTCAACGTAAGAACTGCATACACATACCTATCTATACGAGTATTCTAACTGAGGCCATTTAGCACAATGGGATCACTTTCTCTATGTAGGAAAAACCCTTTTTCTTGGCTGGTTTTTTCATTACATTCCTTTCTTTATCATGGGCCGTGTTACCTATCTGCATCATTACTTCCCTGCACTTTATTTTAGCATTCTCATGGTGCCCTTCTTACTGGATCACTTTACTGCAAACAAAAGTGATCAGGTCCAATGGGCTGTCTTTATCCCTATCTATTTACTTGTTATCGGTGCCTTTATTCATCTAGCGCCTGTTTCTTTCGGATTAGAGGGTCCCATTACAGATTACACTTTGATTAAATGGCGTAATACATGGAACTTGATTCAAGATATATCCGAATAATCGCGTCTTTATTTCTCAAAATTAATAAAAAGAGTACTCAATAGTACTTTCAAGTATTTTTCTATCGTACAGTTTTGATGATGAAAGCAAGTCTATCTTTTTGACGCCTTGAGTGGACAAGAAAAAGAGAAGATGCGGTTTTCTATACACGATAGCCTACACGTGAATAGAGTGGAACGGTTTCTGGTCTGGTCACTCAACAGTTCTTTTTATGAGCGATTGGATAATTTTCAAGCCTGGTGTTTTAGATGCTAGTTTTCTTTTTATAATTGGAGCAAATGGTAACTATCTTTCAAAAAAGAAAAGTACTTTGTATGACACAGCTCAATTTTATAAACCACTTCAATAAACGATTACTGTTTGATACACAAAACAAAAAAAGGGGTGGGGGGAAATGGGGAATCTTGGAGAGTGTTAAGATTTGTATACGTAAAAGCCTGTTATTGTACAAAAAAAGCGATATCGGCATATGGGCCCATCTATAGATCACTCTGGTTTCAGAGCAAAAAAAAAAAAAAAAAAAAAAAAAAAAAAAAAAAAGAGAGAGAGAGAGAGAGAGAGGCATCAAGAACAATTTGGTAAATCACACGCGTACAGCAATGTTTGAAAACCAACCTTAATCAACATGTGTAACGTCCAACACAATTTGCCATGAGGACAAAGTATATTTATGTAAAAGAGGATTTTAAAAGCGTAGTCATCTCTCTCTCTCTCTCTCTCTCTCTAATCGTCTCTCTATTCTTTTCTTTCTTTTTTTTTTTTTCTTCTTTTTTTTTCGAGGGCATAGGCATATAAAATGGGCAACATTAAAAGCAGTTTAAAAGGGGATAAAAACCAAGGCATGACAACAAGCCGAAGTATTGACAAACAATTGAAAGCCGAAGAAAAAAAGATGAAAAAGGAAGTCAAGCTATTGTTACTCGGTAAAGTAGAGATGAGCGGTTTACAAACGTAGGGGGAATTGATAAGGAAAGTAACGTGTAGGAGCTGGAGAGTCTGGGAAGTCTACTGTATTGAAGCAGATGCGATTGATCCATGCTTCAGGGTTCAAAGAGAGTGAAAGAGAAGGATTTCGAGTCACCGTCTTTTTGAATGTGTTCAACACAATGCAGACTTTACTAGAAGCCGTCAATATCCTGAATTTGAGATTCACGGAACCAATATTAAAATATGCCCATCTATTTAAACAACCGCCTTCATTGGAGGAAAACCAGCCGTTTCCAGAAATATACCAAATCCCTTTAAAAAGCCTCTGGGAAGACGAGAGTATACAGACTGCCTATCAGAAAGGACATATGTTTGCTCTCCATGACAACATCTCCTAGTAAGAAATCCAGGAGAGGGAATAGATATCGCAACCTGGGTCGTTTTTCTAATGACTCTATTTTTTGGTTCTTAGTTTTTATAGCCAGCTGGATACCCTTTGGGCACTCACCTATAAGCCAACAGATCAGGATATTATTCGCTGTAGAGCCAAGACAACAGGTATTGTGGAAACTACCTTTCACTTGGGCGGTCTAGCCTACCGTATGTTTGATGTCGGAGGACAGCGAAGTGAGAGAAAGAAATGGTAAAGGCATAGGAAACTATACAGCCCACTCAAAATTTTTTTTTTGTCAGGATCCATTGTTTTGACAGCGTGACTGCCATTCTGTTTGTTGTGGCTATCAGTGGTTATGATCAATGTTTGGCAGAAGATAGAGCTTCGGTAAGTACGTTTTGTACGTGTATGTGTCAATGGTTTGTTAAACGTATTTGTATAGAACCAGGTAAGTGTAGCGGGTGTAGAGTTGGGTAAAAGTCTAAAATAGAAAAAATACATGGTGTTTTAGATGCATGAGGCGTTGATGTTATTTGATACAACGTGTAATTCGCATTGGTTTACAAAGACATCGATGATATTATTGTTAAACAAAATTGATATCTTTAAGAAGAAAATCAATGTTTCACCTATCGAGAATTACTTTCCAGATTACCAAGGTAACACAAGCACGCTTTAGCATCCAAACTGAAAAAAAAAAAAAAAAAAAACAGGCCAAGTCAAAAGTATAGATACGGCCAAAAGCTATTTTAAGCAACGCTTTCAACGGCTCAACAAAAACTCAGATAAACGAGTTTATGTGCATTTTACAGATGCCACGGACACCACACTATTACAGAATGTGATGATTGCTGTTTCTGATATTATTATTAATGACAGTCTGAACAGTATCATGATGGTCTAGATAGATAGATAGATAGATAGATAGATAGATAAATAGATAGATACATATACACGCGCGCATGCATCTCTAAATATTAGAAGTTGAATAGTTTCTATTCTCTATGTACAGTCTATATATACATACATACACATCCCTTTATAATTACAGTAAAATTCAATATCCGATCTGGTTCTCCCCAAGACACATTTGCCAAACAAAGAGTGGCTTTTTCTTTTGTTGCTTGTTTTTTTTTTTTTTTTTTTTTTTGGGTTGGCCATGGCATCGTTTGCAAACATTATAAATAATATCAAGACCAATACGGCAAGCAATGCATTAGTGCAAAAGAGTTTGAAAAGAAAGCCGATGAGTGCTGATGTCAGTATAAAGCGACCGAAGAAAAAAGAGGAATCTAAGAGTCCTGGGCCTAGTGTTGTTGTGTTTGATGGATCTGTGTTGGAAAAGAAAAAGACGTTTGAAAGTAAATCAGAAAAGAAAAGGTTTCTGGTAGGTTTTTGATACTATAAAAAGAAAGAGAGAAAAAAGGAGGGAATTATTTATATAAAAACAAAGGACTCGAGGATATCAACGATAGAAAGAGAGGTGGAAAAGCCAAAGATGACAGCCAAAGAGGAAGAAGAAGAACAGTAAGCTGGCAAAAAAACAAACAAACAAAAAGAGATGATTTTGATCTGTATTTTTTTAATAGAGAAAACGAAAGAAAGGATACAGAATTAAAGCAGTTACTGGCGACGTCCAAACTCCTCGAGGAGCTAGAGCGTGACGAGATGAGTTCCAAAGAACGAAGGCGCCACACAATGCAAAAGCTAGAGACACTGGGAGTCAAAGCGAGCACGAAAAATAAAACACCGATCCATGTCCAGTTAGAGTTAGACGCGATTCATAAGAAACGCAGGATGGACAAATTACAAGAGGCGAAGGATCTGGGGATCTACGACCGATCTCTCAAGCATCTTTACGTCAAGACAGAAACCAAGAAGAGAAACCGTGATCCTGGCATTACTACAGGCGTGGGGCGAATGAAAGGCGCTACTTTGACCCTTCAGAAATCAGAAATTCAAAAAATCCAAAAGCAAGGCACAGCCAAAAAGAAGTTTAAAAAGAAATAATAAACCCAAAACCGGTTTCTCACAAGTCACACATTTATGTTTGAAAATCCGGGTAAAATCAAACCGAAGAAAAAAATTTTTTTTTTTTTTTTTTTTTTTTTTAATGTCAAACTATGTACAAGAAAAAAGAAGCGCATGTAAACCAGGCGAGGTTAATAGGCGAGTGATATGGGTGGGTGTTATGTATACGAAGGGTTGAGAGGTGAAAGGGAGGGGATTTGGCGTGAGATAGAAAGAAAAAAAAATGGCGTGTTCTTTTTTGGAGTTGTCTAGGCTTGTAAGAAAGGTACTCTTGACGCCTGTTTTTCACGTATTCTTTGCAAGATATGTTGCATACCTTTTCGAGCCTAAGTGTTGTTTTGAGTATCTATTATTCACATTCAACGTTTTCTTTCATTTGTTACCTTGGCGGCATTGGCTATAAAAGAACTCTGACCAAAGCCTTCAATACGACTGGTTAATCCCCATCCAAATCGAGAAATGATGCGAGCTTCTGTTTTGGCGTTAGTCCAATCAGGGTTTTGTTCGCTTTGTTTGAATATCTGTGTTTCTTCAATCTGCATCACTCGTACGTGGTTCAGATTCTTGGTGCGTGTAATCATTGTTTTGTTCTTTGGGTCCACTTCGGATTCTTCAATCACAAACGCTTCAGAGCTTTTGAGGAACTTTCAAAAGAGGGTTAGAAGGTCTACGCATACAGAAAGGGTGTTTTATTTACAGTTTCGGGAAACCATTTGGGAGCCTTGCCCTTTTTAAGCACAAGTCGGGTTGTTTTCAGTACGCCGCTTTCATCCACGTAACGATCCAAGACGTCTACAGAAAGTACTATCGGGCGGTGAGTGTTATAAAAAAAAAAAAAAAAAAAAAAAAAGCGCTTACCATGAGAGGCAAATGGATTGGGGTATCTCAGCCAGAAAGCTAGAGTGACGTTTTGCCATGGGTAACTGACAGTCTAGGTTAGTTCTAAAAATCACATTGTAGATTCCCTTACTCATAATTGAATTGGTGTTGATAGAATTTCACCATTTTAAATAGAAAATAAATACAAAAATACAAAAATACAAAAAAATAAAAAAAATAAAAAAAAAATAAAAAAAAATAAAGCCCAGGGGATTTTCTTTACCATTCAATGATGTGACTATGCTTGAAAAAAAAAAAAAAAAAAAAAAATTTGGATGAATTCTATTGGTCCAAGCGAGTGGGTGTGACTAATCTTTAATTATTATTTTCTATAGCTTTCTTTCTTTTTCTCATCCTTCAGTTGATTGAATCGTATGAGTTACCTACTGGATGCAAGTGACAGTCTGGATATTCTTCATGACGCTATTCGATTGCACCGATCCAACGTGAGTCAAGGTAAGTCCAGTTGTGTTTGAATAGGCCAATGTCTGACGCCAGGTGAAAGGAGATACGCATAAAAGAGCGCTGGATGAAGGTAGGCCAGAGATAGTCCCTTCTGTCTTTCTGACTATTCCAATCGCACCAAAGATGTTATTGAAAGTACTGGATACAAGAAGCCAGGACGAAAACTGATGGGGGACAAGTCAAAGGTAGTTTTTCTCTGGCCTCTGTTTTCGCTGTACTGACCCAGACTAGGAACTGGAGCGCAAACAAAAAAGAAAGGCACAGAACCGAGCCGCCCAACGAGCTTATCGGGACCGTAAAGATCAACAGATGAGCGATCTTCAGGCTCGTATTGTTGAGCTAGAAAAAATCAATGCGGCTCAGGACAAACAGTTCTTGAGTGAGCGTCAGCAGCTCAAGGACCGTATCTATCAACTGGAAGCTGAAAACGTCACACTCAAAGGCAACGAAGCCAGCTCGCTTCTCTCATCGCTAAGCCCATGGCAGGCGCTGGCCTATCCCCCCCTATCGCATAGCACCCTCCAAGACAAGCAGGCTAGCCGGAGAAACAGCCTGGAAGAGACCTCGTCTCCCTCCCTAAGCCATACCTCGTTGGGACAAAAGACACAGGAAGACTTTCTAGACGATCTTTTACTTCAGCAGTCACTGGATAACACCTTTTTGATTCATGATCAACAGGAACCTTTCTTTTCAACGCTCACCGGGCCACCGGAAGAGTTTCTGTTCTCGGAAGGGGATCTTGACCTGCTCTTTGGTAGAGACATTGGCTTCAGCATGGCCCAGACATTTGCTCTACCCGAGATACCCAAAAAGTCACAATGGATCGAGCGATTAAAGAAAGCCAAAGAGAAAGGACAGTATCTTTACGATTTTCGTAAGGAGGTAGAAGCAGAACTACCCGAGTTAAAGATCGACATTCTGTGTGAAGAGATGAAGCGAAAGGCGACGTGTGAGGACGCCCGCCATCTGATTACGGATGTGGACATTCAAAAGATAGCGCATCATCTAGAAACCCATCCGGATCTGATGTTATAAACCTCTCTGTTTATTACTGTTATTATTGTTATATGCTAATAAATCACACGTCTGTTCATTCGAACGACAATGGGTGGCTCATGCGTGTTGGGTCTGGAGATCTCTGCCAGTTCTCTTCCTGCGCTCCAGGTGCCGCCTTGGATGAGTTGACTCAACGAGAGCGCTTTCTTGGTAAGCTTGAACATCTGCCGGACACGTTCAGCTACCAGATCCAGGTAGGCCACCGTGAGCGCACGCCATTCAGTGATCACCGGATCGGACATGGCAAACATCGGGGCGACTTCAATCTTGGGTTGGAAGGGTAAAAGTGAGTTGGCGTGGTAATTGCGAAGCCCACGCTCGTAATCCTGGGCTTTCAACGTCAGAAAGCCCGTATCGATCAAAAGACCACCGTTACAGTAATCGGGTAAAGGCGTGAGTAGATCGGTACCTTCGATAGTGGCGCCCAGCAGCTTCTCCATGGGTTCCACCATCGAATACACCATCCATTGAGATAGCTTGTGGAATGACACAAAATGCTCTGTTCCCTTGGCCTTCTTTCCGTTCAACAGCGCAGGGCATGGCCAGACATCCCCCAGACCTTGTGTACCACCCACATTCTCTTCGGAAGCCCAGAGTTCGCCCATCTCTTGTACAACAGGCCATAACGTTTCAATACTGATCAGAGGTCCTTTCTTGGTCTTGATCGTACTTGGGTGTGCCAGCAGATAATCTAGTATCAAACCCTTCAGTCATTTCCTCCTTTTTTCCCCCTCCTTACCTATTAACTGACCCGGGCGTTTCACAGGCCCTTGACCAAAGTAATCCGTACGTCGCTCTAACGCGCTACCCAACTGGACGAGTATTTCATGTCTTTCCGCCATACCTTCAAACCTGTTGGTCTCTGAGAACTGAAGTCCTTGACAGAGTGTTTCCAAACTGAGATGGGTCAGACTTTCAGCTAAACAAAAAAAAAATGGGAGGGGAAAGATGAGTGGGAGGGGACTGGGTTGGATCAATTACCATCGACGCGGTAAGGCTGATGGGAATCGCTTGAGAACCTGCCTTGGATAAACATATCAAAGATGGCAATAGCAATCCCATCCTTACGCTTGAACCTTCTACCGGTAGAGGATTCAGTGTAGGTCCACGTCTGGCAGGGCTTGATATCCATCAGACAGGCTACCATCAGAATGTCAATCAACCGTCGAGTCTGCTCAAGAGCATCCAAGCCAGCGGCTGACCACGTCTTTAACAACAGGTCCAATCGACGTTTACCGCCAATATCAAAATGTCGCCATCGACCATACACTGGAATATCTGAAGGCATATCATAATCTCGTTTAATCACCGAGATCACGTACTGAACCATATCATCCAACTTGCTCAGGTCCACATCAAAGTGTTGGAGTCGATTCCGGCTCGCTGCTTCTTGTACTTTATAACATCTTTCTCGGATTGAATCAAGCCCTAATAAAAAATCGGTATCGTGTTGGGTCATCACAGCCTCTTATCGCATAGACTATCTTCTTTGGGTTGACCTCTCAATTCACTGCCGATGAAAATAAAAACAAAAGAAAAAGGGCTCAAAAGACCCAAAGGATTTATTCAACTTATGTTTGTTTTTTTTTAAGGGGGAGAGCATTCACCCAACACTTTTTTTTTTTTTTTTTTTTTGGCTCTCCTTTTTTCAAGGGGAGAGGGAAACCCAAAAAAAAAAAAAAAAAAAAAAAGGAGAATCACTCAGTGATAAAAGACTGCAGAGTGGAAAACTCCTCAATTGGGAGAGATTGTCTGCATGAAAGAGCTGTCACATCTACAAAAAAAAAAAAAAAAAAAAAAAAAAATTAACTTGCACGCACAAACATCAAAAAGAAAAGGCTATAGCCAATAGCCAGTTTCATTTTACTTTTTTTTTTTTTTTTTTTAAAAAAGATTGGAAATGAGCGCATTGGAAAAACATGTGACAGAATATATGATTACAACAGACAGTTCTTCTGCTGAATCGTTGGAAATAGTTCAACAGCTTATTGCTGGTAAAAGAATTCAATAGTAATAAAAGAGAGTGACGCAGTCTTCCTAATGGACCCATCTAGCTGTCAATCAAGGGTCTGTGCAGGAACACCTGTTACAACTGATTCAGTGTTTGGGGGAATATCTGACAAGTGACGACGACTTTATTCGAGCCAAAGGTAATCTGCAGGGAAAAAAAAAAAAAGGAGGGGAATGCTAATGAATGTTGATGGACGTATCCAGCTACGGGCTTGTTATCGCATTGTTTGATGGATTGTCAACAGGAAGCTATCAACGAATCGGCAGGTAAATAGGTTTAGGGAGAACAAGACTAAAGACATTAGTATCGGTCTTGGTTGACTTTTATTGCGACCGGTTATCGGACAAGAGTTGTGTACAGAACCTGTTGAACGGACTGTTAGCCTTGATGGGTTACGAGCATTTCACGAGTACCAACGCTGTCTCTTCCATCAAAAGGTAAATTGGCCCTGGGCCGAGTCATGGATGCTGACGTTAGCCTTTGGGTAGGATCATGGAGCGTGTGGAAGTCCAGAGTTATCCTCAGAGCACACGCAACGTGGTGTATAGAACAATAGATCAACTGATGGAAAGATATGCAGGGGCACTGAAATCTATCAATAACGAGTTCGTCTTTGGTTTCACTCAGATATTAGACGGAGAAAAGGATCCTAGAAACCTGATGCTTGCATTCAAGATTGTCAAAGCTATGGTCGAGCAACTTGACATTGTCACCCATGTCGAGGTAGAAACACACGCAACACAACTGCCTTGTCTTATAACGTTTCGCTTAGGATCTCTTTGAAGTGACCTTTTGTTACTTTCCTATCACGTTCAAGCCACCCCCCGACGATCCCTACGGTATCACAGCCGATGATCTTAAAGTGGGTCTAAGGTAAGAAAAAGATTTTGGTTGTTGTTTTTTTTTTTTTGGTGATCACTAAAAGGGGGGGGGATCCACCCATAAAAGACAATGCCTGGCTTCAACCCCATACTTTGCCAAATTGGCTGTACCTTTGATTCTAGAAAAACTATCGTCGACGTCTGGCAGTGCAAAAAAGGATTCGATGGAGACATTAGCTGCGTGTGCTCCTGTGTATGGAGCAGGTGCCTTGTTGCCTCATATGCGGGAGATCTTCAACGCCTTAAAGCTCGAAGTCTACCATGCGACAGAGACAAGCCTGGAGGATGTGGCTGTTCTGGCCATTGGCTCTGTACTAAGCGCGCTCAGCACCGGACTTTCCACAGACGCCCAAGCGCCCATGGAAACCGCCCTGGCACCCTGGATCGAAGATTGCATCACTCGTTTGAAGGATCCAGACATGAAGGAGGCAAAACAGACAGGCCGTATCTTGCAAGCCATGGTCTCTGCCTCCGATCCTGCCTGCCAACAGGTAGTACACGCCATCGTGCCTCTGATCCTCAAACATTTGCGTGAGACCCCCACCGCCACCTTGAGAAAAGCCAATCTAGATATCCTTGTGGCCCTGTTGGAAGGCAGCAAGCATCTGTATGGCTCCGATGAAGGTAAACGTCTCTCTTTTTATGTACGCTCACATCCCTCTCCTCTTTTTTTTTTTTAAAAAGCATCCCCCTTGATTCAACATAAAGAAAGGTTCTTTGGCTTGTTTGAATCTTCGTTGATGGCTTCGAACGAATACAACTTGTTACGGCTGTCAGGTCTGACAGGAATGAAGCAGATGGTCCTTTCCAGTGGCTTTTTGGAACCGAACGAGGTAGCGTTGGCTGTTCAGGCGTTCAATCAGCTCTTGTTGCGCCCGACCGAAGAGGGAGAGCTTCGACAGGCTGCTTTGGACGCGCTGGATGTTACCGCCAGCGTACATCCGGCGCCGGTTGTGGAGGAAACGGTGCCTGCGTTGATGCAACGCTTGGGCGAACGGGGACCCAAGGATGGGTTTGTTCTGAGCGCGCTCCGAACGCTCTGCCCCGTCTCAGCCATCTATACGCACAGCATGCCGCTGCTATTACAAAAGCTAGAGGAGGCGTGTGTGGCTGAGGCCAGGGAGGATGCGCGGGTGATAGCGCAGGTCATACTGGCAATCTTGCAAGCCAAGCGCGAGGATCCAGTCACGCTGGCGGGCGAGGTGCCTACGATGGTGCGGTATGTTTTCCACCAGGTGATAGGGGCAAGTGGGAATGCAGCGAGCGTGTATCTGGACCCTACCCTGTTGGAGACGTTGGCGCTGATCCTGATCACGCTTTTCCGTAAGGCCGATAGCGCGACGCAAAAGGTTTGGATCGACCGCGTATTTCAGGCTTATACGACGGGCGAGACGATCCATCTGACAGGTGTCTCTGTCAGCCACTTTCGACCGCTGGATCCTGACTCGGCCGAGAGCATCCAGCGTACGGTCTGTCTGTTCTCAGCGCTCGTCTGCTCATTGCGTCGAGAGGTGGCGCTGCCAGTGCTCAGCATGGAGGATTATCTGAACGAGCTGGTGACGCTCGCCCTCCATTCGCCTGTGCAGACCACAAGTGTGTCCCGTATGGTGGGATCCTTGATCAACCAATGGAAACAAGATAACGCTGCACTGACAGAATACGTGCAAACTACCACACTGCTCTTACAGGACACCATGGCTAGCAATCCACGCGCGCTAGAAGTCTATCTCTGGATCACCAAAGCGCTCCTTGTACGTACCCATCCCTTGGGTTATGACTTGGCTGATCGCTTGATCGCCTGGTGCGGCTTGGGTTGGGAAGGCGTACCCAACGGATTTGATATCCTGTTGGCAGAAGATCCTTTGGCGCTCAATAAAGCCACGTTTGCCACGCTTTCGGTAATCGTCACGCTTGGTTGGCCCGCTTTAACTTTTTTTTTTTTTCTATTAGATTCTTTACAAACAACGTTTCTTTAGTTACAGTCTACCCAAACTTATTCAAGGTTATGCAGCAGCCAGTGACGCAACCAAAAAGAACTATCTGATCGCTCTTTCCTATGTACTCAAGAACGTACCCAAGCAGATCTTACTCAACGAGCTACCGCCACTGATCCCACTCTTGATCCAATCGCTTGCCCTTACCGATCCCTCCTTGAGGACATCGACCCTTTCGACCTTTACCTTGGCTGTACGCGAGGCACCAGACGTGATGGCGGCCAAAATCGAACAGGTCTTGCCTTCGCTCCTGAACTTGTTGGCAGAAAACGACCGGCTCTCCATCCAGGTACGTATCGGCCTGTTACGTTGCCTCACGCAATTCTCGTTATCGCTCCGTCAAGACATCCTTCAGCCTTACCGCGTCTCGGTCCTTTTACAGTTGAAGCCTGCCTTGGATGATAGAAAACGTAATGTCAGAAAAGAAGCAGTCGACTGTCGATCCACTTGGTTTGCTATTTAAATTATTCCTCTTGTATAAAAAAAAAAAAAAAAAAAAAAAAAATATCCATCTTTTTATTTTCTTTCTTGGGCAAACACGTCAATTATTGAAATAGAAAAACATTTATTTAAAAGATGTAAAATAGATTAAAAAAGACAAGAGGGGAGGGAGGGGGGGGAATCAAGAATTTTTTTTTTTGCTTGGAGAAAGCCAGTTTCTGGAGTGATGTGAGGATGAGGATGATTATTTTAGACTTGCTCTTTTGTTTCGGATAAAGAGACGGCTTCCTTGGTTTCGTGAGGAAGACGTACATCGTTCTTGAGATCTCTAAAGGCCAGGATACGACCGCTAAAGACAAGGTCCATTTCTTCCAAAGAGCGACCCTTGGTTTCAGGGAAGAAGAGGAAGACGGCGGTAGCCATGATAGCACAACAACAGCCAAAGAAGATGTAAGTACCCCAGGTGATGGTGGTCAACATGACGGGCACAAAGAGAGAGATGATAAAGTTCATGAGCCAATTGGCAGCGGTGGTGATGGAAGTACCCTTGGCACGGATGGCGAGAGGATAGATTTCAGCGGGGTAAACCCAGCCGACGGGACCCCACGAGTAGGCAAAGCCAGCTACAAAGATATAGATCATGACAATACAAAAGTAAGAGGCTGAGGTGTTGGCCGACATGTCCACTGACTTTTCGCCTGAGGGATCGGTCACGACGGTGCCGGTAGCTGCCATCACAATACCACAGAGCAACATGGCAGTCCCCATCATCAGTGCGCCAGACATCAGCACCACACGACGGCCGAGACGATCCAAAAAGAGAATGGCAGGTAGGGTGGCAAACACGTTGAGTACGCCATTCACACCTGAGGCAATCAGAGCAGCCGAGTTACCCTTGACACCAGCCTGAACAAAGATCTTGGGTGCGTAGTACATGATCGAGTTGATGCCTGTGAACTGCTGGAAGATTTGAATAAGAATACCCAGGACCATTCGACGGAGAACGCTGCCCTTGAAGAGTTCCAGGTAGCTTGAGACCGATACTGCCCGTTCATGTTCGACCTGGGCAATGATATCTTCGTATTCGGCAATGACATGCGGCGCGGTGAGGTCGTGGTTGCTATGGAGACGGGCGAGCACAGCCAACGCTTCCTCGTTGCGGCCCTTATTGATCAACCAACGGGGGGAGAAAGGAAGAAAGAAGACGCCCACGAAAAGAACAGCGGCAGGGACGATTTGGATACCAATCGGGATACGCCATGAAGAATGATGGATTTCGGTGCCTGCGCCAGCCCAGAAAGCAACCATGATACCGATCGTAATCATTAGCTGTTGAAGCGAAATCAAACGCCCACGGATTTCTTTGGGTGACAATTCAGACAAGTAAAGGGGTACAGCCATCGAGAGTGTGCCTACACCAAGACCCGCTACGAAACGACCACCTACCATCATGCCATAACCATTCGCACCTGTCTGAATGCCTGCACCGAGAATAAAGACGCCAGAACCAAGAAGAATGGTATATTTACGTGAGAGGATTTCACAGAATTGACCTGGGTTAGATTATCACCAGCGTGAGTGTCTGACTTTTTTGTTTGCGCTTAGGCTTACCTGCAAAGAGAGAACCAACGAAACAGCCAGCCAACAGGAGACCGGTAATGACAGAAGTTTGGATCGAGTAAAGCTCTTTCTGGCCAGAGCCTTGTGTCATGACTTCAATAAAATCAGGAAGTACCAAGACACCTGAGATCACACCTGTATCGTAACCGAAACAGAAGCCACCCATGGCTGCGAACGCGCAGACAATATAAAGTTGAAGCTTGGAATTTGCCATTCAATTCTTTTTTTTATAGCTGCGTTGATTGTTTAAGAATTAAAAAAATAAAAATAAAAAGAAATAGCTTGAAAGGAACCTATAAAAAAAAAAAAAAAAAAAAAAGCACTTGCTTTTTATAGTCAAGAGAGTCGCACCAATTTATTCCAATGGATCCCAATTCAGGAACCACAAGAAACGACGGATTTCCTCTAGGCGTGACACCCCGTATTATACCATAGCCAATCAATGGCTTACTCCACACTTTCCCCAGTTTTTATCCCGTTTGGTAAAAAATGGATAAAAATAGCCAAAAAAAGACATCTTTCCGTTTTCCTTCTGGATAGGTTCCTCTGCCTTGACCTGACCAATCAACGTCGGTGGGAAAATAACCTTATAAACTATAAAAATTCACCGGATGGGACCAACCGGTACGTTTTCAAGCGGGGTCCATTCCCTCAGGGTCCTCTGCACATGCTTAATAACGTTGGGAAAACTATCTATGGGAAACAGGCACGCGTGAAATATACCCAAAGCTGGGTAGATCATTCGTTCATTTTTTCTTTTTTTTTTTTTTCCTATTATTATTCCAAAGGTTTCAGGGAAAAAAAAAAAAAAAAAAAAAAAAAAAAAAACTCTCACTGTCTTACTCTCTGGATGGGAAAAATGGGAAAGATGAATGAAAAGAATGTGATTTTTATTTTCTTTTAATGGATTTCCATCTAGCAGCTAAAGAGATGAGTATCTAGACTACCCCCAAGGGAAACTTACATGTCACTTTGGAAGGATGAAGAGGATGAGGCGAATGATTTCTTTGGCTGGGCGCTGTTTTGGATCGTTTCAAAGTAGAGATGTTGGGTAGAGAGATCGATCTGAGCGCTGAAAGATCCAGGCTAGACTGGGAATAAAATGCCATGCTCTCTCTTTCTTCTGTACCCAAAGTCAGCTTATACTAAACAGGTGGTTTATTTACCTGTCGTAAGCCAGAGTGGCATCTCAAACTGCTCTTGGTATTGGATGAGGAGCTCTAAAATCCGTTGTGATTTCTTATAGCCTGCTGGGTTCAAATGATCGTTGGGATCAGGAAAAATCACCTTTTTTTTTTTTTTTTTGAAAAGTTGGTTTAAAAGAAATAATAATAATAATAATAATAACTTTACAGGTGCAAAGGCAGTCGAGAGACTGGAGAGATCCATCCGGGTAGTATGAGAGTGAAGCGAGAAGAGATAGAGAAGGTCTAGAATATACAGTAAGAGATGTTGGTGAACAATCGGTAGTCTGGTAATCAGCTTCCCAAAGGCTAGTATTTTCGAATCCAAGCTGGGGAAATCCAGATCAATAATGTTTTTGAATGAATGTTGGTATTCAGCAGTGATAAGAGGCTGGGGTAGGTGATTGAGATAGCGAGTCATCAGGTTGGCTGCATCATGGACTGTATAACCTGTCCAATCTACTTCAAGCCCATAAGGGTCTTTGTCAAACAGGGCTTGAAGTGCCGTCAGACGTTTTGCATTCCCTGATATTCGAAAGACCCCTTCCTCATGTAAAGCTATGCTCTCAAAGTCATTTTTCCTACTCTGGTTGCCTTCCTGTACCTCTTTCTTTTAAAAACAATCCACATTTAGCTATCACCAGAGGAATCGACGCTTCATGCTCTATGCCCGTACTGGCATCCACAAACGTAATTCGACTACATGCATAGCTTATGGATTCTGTCAGAGGAATCCCAAAGACACCTATTCGAGTGGTTTAATCATCTCTCCTTATCAGCCTGAAAATCTACCAAGCACAGACATCCGCCTCTGTTTCAGCTCTGGGTTATTCGCATTCGTCTTTTTCCACCAAGTGCGGGCAATCTTTTTCTGTGAAGCGGACAGTTGGATAGGTTGTGTGCTATTCATTACCCAAAAAAAAAAAAAAAAATAGTAAAAAAAAAGAAAAGGAACAATACAAGTCTTTGTAAATAAATAGATGAATAAAACGAGCTGTTTATTCCTTTTATGTAAAATGAATCATCGGCTGTACCACACAGTCTCTTGTTCTGGACTCAAACATTAGGCTTTTAAACGTGAACAAGTCTTATCCTACTCTGTTTCAATCTCCTTCTGCATCCAGAACACACTGTGGTTGTCAAGCGTTTTTCTATAGGATGCACCCTCTTGCTCGCTACAAGGGAAAGATTAGAAAAAAGTGGAGATTGAAACAAAGCTTGAACACATGTGTTTTGAAGTACCCAAAAAAAGAAAAGAATAAAATGGGTTGTATTTAATAGAATGAAAACAGTAGTATAGAAAAAGGATATAGGATGTGTGTATATAGAACAGCTGGCTATTTACAGAAAGCAGTGTCAAAAAGACAGACAGAGAGAGAGAGAGAGAGAGAGAGAGAGAGAGAGAGAGAGAGAAAGATTTACAGTGCAGAAAACATGCTGGGGTTGAAAAAGGTGATTATTGAGAGCGAATGGGGCGGCCAGTGGTATTCTTTTCTAATTGGGCTCTCGTGTATTTTGATAATTGACGAGCATATTCGGTTTGAGCCAAAAGCAAAATATCTTCTCTAGTCATAACAGCAGACGAAAGGGTATCCATGATTATATTATTAATAGAGTTTTGGGGAGGGAGAGTTCTGTTGACAGTTTTTCCTTTTTTATATTACAAAAAAAAAAAAAAAAAAAATGAAATGGGAAAGAAACCCTAGCTTTTATATACAAACGAACGGAGGGAATGTTTAGAAAGAAGAGCGCCATGGAATGACTGACATCATGACCTTTGGGTCAAGAAAGAATGACGGCCTTGATGATTGGTCACTCTGAGTTTGTCTTACCCAAACAAGGAAAATAAGCTTTTCCCTTTTGAGGAAAAAAGAAAGAAAATATACGCTCCTAAATGGATTGCTTTTTTTCTTTTTCCAACTCCGTTACACTTTTTCTAAAAACTCAGACATCATTTTCCATTTATGCAGACAGTTTTTGGCTCGACAAGAAGCGTTAAAGAGAGCGTTTGAGGTGCTCAAGCGTCTACTAAGTAAAAGCTGGCACTATTTAGCATGGGCGTTTAGAAATTTACTTTGGAGTATACTATCAATAGTCTTTTTTTGCTAGAACCTTCTTTTGTCTCCAAAGCAAATGCCCTACATCGTACCTTTCCATGTAAGTGTTCTGATGAATTTAACTACAAAAATCAACCAAAGATACCAACAATTGTAAGCAGCTTGTTTTTGGGAGTACAAACAGGGATTTCTTCATAAAGAGACAAGGCTGTCAGGTAGACTCTTTTTCTGATTTATACGAAATCATTATGGATCTTTCGATTGAATATTGGCTTCCTCCAACAACTGTTGCAATTCAAAGCAACTCTATAAATCGTGACCCAATTGGTTCCTAACAAGGTAGCTCATCGGATTTCAAAAACTCAACCCATCTTTTTGGTATATAAGAGTCCATGGCAATTGGTTGAGTCTAAAAGGGACGTATCTCTATGTGTATACGTACAAAAGACACACTGTTTTTAAGAAAAAAACAAAAAACAAAAAAAGAGCGGCAAGTAGATAAGGGAATAGGAAGGTATTTTGATGGTCATCTAAAAGGTCTATATTTCTATCTTCAAGATCGTATCTAGCCACTGGCAAGAGGATCACGATTCTACAGTGTGTCACCTGTCGTACACACACAGACGGTGTTTTGAATTGACAACCTTGCTCTTGTTACTCATTTGAATAGAAAGAAGAGAATAGCCTGTGTATGTACAAAATACATTAACGTAAACGAGAAAGGAAAGGCTTTACACTGCTGTTATGTAAATGTAGGCGTCTATATGTATGTTTTTTTCTTTTTTCTTTTTTAAAAAAACAGAAAATAGGCGATGAAAGACCTATCATAGGTACAAATGGGGTGATCAGTTGTTCGTTCCCAATTGAAACCAAAAAAAAAAAAAAAAAAAAAAAGCCACCCCGAAATCATTTCCTTTTTATTTAAAATAGCCTGGTGATGTCTTTGGTAGCCTTTACCTGTATAGATCACCAAGAAACAGACACCTGCTCTTTTTTCCAAGGCAATAGATGCCAATGACAGCCCAAAGGGTTACTGTTTAATTATTGGTCAAGGAAACCAGTAGGAGAATGATTTCTATTATTGACTTTTCATTTAGGTGCCATTTGTACTATATAAAGATAGACAAGAGTTGTAAACAACTGGTTTCCTGTTTTTACCTGTTTCAGTCGATGATTCAATACCAGAATATATTAATATATTAATGTATATTGAGTAAGAGCCGTTTGTTTATCTATCCAAGCCCTTTTCGGAAACCCAATAGGCCAAGTAGAATGATGTAGGGTGTAAACCGAAAGAAGGTGAATAGAACAAAATAATTCATTGCGTAACTGCATAGGAAGTAACATATTTGTAGCTTGCCGGTATGACGACAATGCCATGGGGGCTTGAAAGGCGTTTTATAACTCAATCAAGTCAAAGCTGTGCTACCTTGAAGAGCCTTTTTCTTCTGTATATATACAGAAGATCTCTCATCTTATGCAAGTACCTTGCTCAAAACCTTGACAAGAAAATAGTTCAAAAAAAAAAAAAAAAAAAACTTGTGGCGACGAATGATCTGTATTTCTAGACTTTTTCGTTCCGACTTTAGACAATGCCCTTTTTGTTTTGATACCCTTTTTTGGAAAAGAATTACAGGTAGTCTTTTTGACCAATCAAATCGCTGGAATCTTACGGAAGTGGTGGGTTACAGCTCAAGCCGACTTTGCAACGTACTCGATCCCCACCAAAAGAACATGGATCTGCCCTGGCCTTCCTAGACAGTTTTTATTCACCCTTTCCCCCTCCTTTTTATTTTTTTTAGCGTTGATAATACTGAATGTAAAGTGAGCCTTTCTATAGTTATGATTTTGCTCACTTTGTCTGACACTAAACAAGTACATTTGATTCGTACTTTGATGTTTAAACTCAAGATTCTGGGTCCCTCCTAGTATCATTCAGATTTAACTTTTGGTGTACAGCCAGCCTCTCCAAAACAGAAGATAAACTATGGAGATTTGAAGTCTGCCAACCTTTCAATACAACAGAGTGGCCGTTTGAATCCAATAGGGACTTTTGGAACAAACTGCTATGTTACTGTTGGCTCAAAGAAAAAAATAAATAAAAGGACTGATATGGAAACGAACTCTGGTTATCCCAAGAGAGAAGGCTTGATTTGGACCCTTTGATTGGACCAAAAAAGTATGATTGCTTCTCAAGCTATTTATTCAATTGTTGATGATTGGCTTAAGCTTTGAACACACTTGATTGGCTTAATTGGCAAAGCGTCTGATTGACTGAACTCTTACCCAAAGGGTGGCTTCAGGTCTACTCGCTATTGACACACATGACCCTCTCCGTCGATCTCTTCTAGGAGGCTAGTTTTTCTGGAACAGATAAAATAGCCCCATCTTTTTGAGAAACAAAAAACAAAAAAAAAACAAAAAAATAGGAGATAAGAGGCAGAACTAGTACTGCCTTTTTATAGTCCACAGTCAAAGTCTCCTTACAGACATGTGCAAAAAAGAATATCAAAAAAACAAGAGAAAAAAAAGTAGCTTTGATTCTCCCACAAACTAATAAAACGTTGTGTTCTGTATTCAAAATAATCCTTGGATTTTTCTTGACTCCTTAATTTCCCCTTACACAGACAACAGTTGTGAACTATTTTTAAGGAAAAGAGTGCCAAAAACAAAAATCAAATAAACAAAAAGTGCAAAGTAAGCTTTAAACTTGTTTTATATCTATCGATATGTGTGTTATTATTGCGATTCTATAGTGCTGATTTAACAACCAAGTCGCTAACAAAAGGAGCTAATGAATTAAGGAGTTTTTTTTTTTTTTTTTTTTTTTTTTTTTTTTTTTTTTTACTTTTTTTGTCCCATCAAGGGAAATGATGGCGATTTAAGGAGAAAAGCAAAAAAGGATGGGCTTTTTTCTTGTGTGTAAGATGAATGAGCGAGTGTTTATTTTTTGTGTATATTTTATTTATTTTTTCAAACTGTTTTTCTTTTCAGTTTATTTGTTGTGTTTTTTCTTTTCTTCTTCTTCCTTTACTTCTCTTGGAGTGTTCATTAAGAGAACAAAATTAAACAATAGAATTTTATAGATAGAACAAATAATAGAAAAAAAAAAATGGGATGCTGTCAATCCAATGAAGTTCATGATGGAAAGGCTCGTAACGAAGAAATAGAAAAGAACTTGGCGGGTGATAAGATTAGAATGAGAAATGAAGTAAAGATGTTATTGTTAGGTAAATAGGTCATAACCAACAACTCAAGTTGACCTTTCTTGCTTTAGGTGCGGGGGAGTCAGGCAAGTCAACAATCCTAAAGCAGATGAAGCTGATTCACGACGGAGGATACTCCAGAGACGAACGTGAAGCTTTCAAAGAAATCATCTTTTCAAACACAGTACAGTCTATGCGGGTGATCCTGGAGGCGATGGAAAGTATGGGCGTTTCCCTAGCCACCCCTCAAAATAAATCGTACGCCCAAGTTATTCTGGATCTGCCCAGTCAAATCGAACTAGAATCTTTACCCGTGGAAGTCACAAGTGCTATCAAAGTTCTCTGGAAAGACATTCATCTTCTCGGTGTCTTTGAACGAAGCAGAGAATACCAACTAAACGATTCAGCCAAATAGTACGTGACTTTTGTACTCTGTACCCAGATTTATCAATCCTTCTCTCTCTCTCTCTCTCTCTCTTTTTTTAGTTATTTTGATTCAGTTGCTCGAATTGGAGAACAAGGGTACATACCCACAGACCAAGACGTTCTCCGTTCGCGCGTCAAAACAACAGGTATCACCGAGACTACATTTGTAATCGGCGATCTTACCTACCGTATGTTTGACGTCGGCGGGCAACGTTCTGAGCGAAAGAAATGGATCCATTGCTTTGAAAATGTGACGGCCATTATCTTCTTGGTCGCTATTTCCGAGTATGATCAAGTGCTTATCGAAGATGAGACAGTCGTAAGAATCCCCTTATTTTTGTTGTCGTTATTTTTGTTATTATTCGTAACGTTTCTCCTTAACCTTCTTTATCAAGAATCGTATGCAAGAAGCTCTGACACTCTTTGATTCCATTTGTAATTCGCGTTGGTTTGTAAGAACATCAATCATTCTCTTTCTCAATAAGACAGATATCTTTAAAGAGAAACTATCAAAGCATTCTTTGCAAGAAAGCTTTCCTGATTATAAAGGTAAAACAATAGCTGCCGCGTTTCTCTCTTTCCCTCCCTAAACTCACCTATTTACACTGTTTTAGGTGCTGATAACTACGATGCTGCAAGGGAATATATCCTCACCCGATTTAGCTCTCTGAACCAATCAGAGACCAAGCAAATCTACTCGCACTTCACTTGTGCCACTGATACAGAGCAGATTAAATTCGTGATGGCTGCTGTCAACGATATTATCATACAGAACAATCTGCGCGATGTGGGTCTTCTATAAAGCAGATCATCCAAAAAAAAATACTTCTTGATATACTTACATTCTAACACAATTGACATCAATACTACACACATAACAAAATCCCTTTTTTGTTTGGCTCAATTCACACTATAATAATTTTTTGTATACCTTTTTTTTTTATTTTTTTATTTTTTTACATATATAAAATCCGGAACTTAAAAAAAGGGGAGGCTTGTCAAATCGAGAGAGGTGTGTGCGTAGAGAAACAGTGTAAATATGAGGCAGACAGAGGGGGGTTTTTTTTTTCAAAGCCCTTGTAGCATCTGCCAAATTTTTTTTTTTTTTTTTTTTGCTCTTGTTTTCAACAAATGTCTATCCTACAACGCATCACGCAGTCTAGATTATCGAAAAGCGCCATCCGCTCATTTTCAACTTCTTTCCCAACATTGGCAGAGTCAGCTACTCCAGTTGCTTCAACAAAACCCAAAGGGCTCTATCAATTCTTTGAAAACAACCAAGCTTTGCCTGAACAAATCTGGACAGGTGAAAAACTAGAGCTCTTCTTTCAAAAGTCTTTCTCATCCCTCTCTCTTTTTTTTTTTTGTTAGGCCGTTCCTGGAAAGCTAAAGAACTTCGTCAGAAATCTTTTGAAGACCTTCATAAATTATGGTATGTCTTGTTAAAAGAGCGTAATTTACTTGCTACTCAAAAGCACGAAGCAAGTCGCCTAAACATACCTACTCAAACCTGGACTAACCGAGGACGTATGATGAAGGTAAAACAATGCTTATAACTAACGGCTCTTCACCATTTTACAATTTAAACTAACTCTTGATATAAAAGTGCCAAAAATCAATGGCTAGAATCAAATGTGTTTTGAACGAAAGACAAAGAGAGTTTGAAATATCGATGGCAGCAAAGAAATAAATGATAGAAAAAGAAAAGCAGAGCTTAAAAATGTATACAACAATAACAAAAAGCAGAAGAGAAAAAAAAGAGCAGAAATAAACAAAAATAGAATGAATTCTATCCTTTTTTTTTATTTTTATTTTTTTTTGACTTTAGCTTCTTTCAATGCCATAGTTGATCACTTGCCAGGTATTCAGAGCTGCACCTCTTGTTTCTTGACATCTATTGTATGTGTTTTAGAAAATAATACGTTGTTAAAGCCTTTTTTTTTTTTTCTTTTTTTACCCTCCATCCAAAGTAGTACCGCCCAAGAAAGGTTTGTCAAAGACAACATCAATCACCTTTTGACTATACGAAACAACTGTGCCCTTCAATCCCAAGGGAACAATGCCTGTATCAGTAGCATAAACTACACGATCTCCCAAGTTAAATGCTTGGTTTTCCAACTTGAAGGGCGCGTCGGCTGGTCTCAAGAGATTCACACGGGGGATGTTCTTGATAATAATCGACTTTTTGGGAACTTGCTCAAAAGCAGTTTGATATCGACTACCTGCTTTTTCAACAAGTCCAATATATTCCTTTTTTTTTTAAAAAAAAAAAACACGTTGGTTTTGTTCTCTTTCTCGCGATCCACTTACTTTTTCGAGTTCACAAGCATCAATAGATACGCGTGTTAAATCATGTACTTTTCTTGCCTTAAGCCAAGCACGCATGTTTTGAAGGTACTTGGCTCCTTCATCAGTCCATCCAAAATCGCCTATTTCCAACATACTGGAGCCTTTTCTTTTCATCATCATCTGAACAAACTCAGGGAAGGCTTGTATGTATTCTCCAATCAAAGCGCTTGCTTTAGTCGAGTATTCCCAAAAGCCTTCTGGTGTCTTGCGCGTATAGCCAGGCACACATTCTCCTTTGGATTCAAACTTTAGGTTGAGGCCAATGTTGATACGTTGTCCATGACGCTCAACTACTTGCAATGAGGATGTCAAGCGGGAAAGAGCAAAGTTGGAAATACGAAGCTCACGGCACAGTACTTGTGCAGATGCGTACACTATCTCTCGTGTCTGCTTTAAGACCACTTGATGTCCAAAATCGGTACGGCAAGATTGGGGATGATCGCAGTAATCGTCCAGGGCAATATCCACATTGCCATTTGTGTAGCCTACCACCTTGGCTTGGCTACCCTTGAACTTTCCAGTACTAAAGAAGCATACACTGCCTACAGGATGGCTTTGCTCGATAGGAGGAGCAGGTAATTCAATAAAGCGAGGATCTGGGTTGGCTACACGAATTACAATTGTCTGGAACGGTACAGGCTCGGCTAAGCTGGGATGCACATACTGCTTAACCATCGCTCCAGTATCCGTCTGATGCATACCATTCAGGAAGCAGACATGAGCAACCACATCAATATCTCCCACCAATAAACCGAATCGCTTGCTACGGAGATGCTCCAGTCGAGTAGCCATATTCTGCCAATCATCTCGTTCTTTTTCATTCCATCGTTGTTCTTGGTAGTTTTTGTTTCCTTTTTGATCTACAGTCACAAACATCTTGCAGTCAGCACTAGACACTCCAATCACAGCCGCTTGCTTGAGATAAGGGTAGCCAACGTAGACAGAGCGATAACTAAACAGCTTGATCAACTCACGCTCGCTCGCGTTCTTGTAACGGTTCTTGAGTGAGATCACAACGGATTCATTTGAGCTATCCGCATTGAATACGCGTACATTGTGGTGACCAATATGTGAGTCGTGGTCAATCACCTTGAGCGAAGGGAAGCCGGCCAGCGCTTCCTTTCCTATCTTGGCATCCGGCAACAGTCCCTTTCGAAGACCTGTATCGGGCAACACAGGGAGTTGGTAAATTGTCTCTCGTACAAAACAGGGCCGGATATCAGGGAAAACACCTGGTAAAGGGCTGCTGTAAACAGGCCAGCTTTTTGGATCTGCCTGAGCCAATTTCTCATCATACACAAATCGGTAGCTTTTTCCTAATCGAGCCATCTCACGCTCGTCTTTTGTCAAGCGTTGTTCTCTTGCCTTCATGGCTTGCAAAAGGCGGGCCTCGTCAATAAAAGGAATCTTCACAATTGCTTCCCATGCTTGTTTTTTTCCGTTCATATCTAAATCAAACTGAGTGGGATAAAAGTCAATGATAGGCGATACAGGGTCTGTCATCAAATCACGGTAAGCAACAGGCAACAGCTTTCTACTGAGCATAGGCAAAACGCCCATAAGTTGCTCGTAAGGCTTGAAAGGCTCTCCAAGTTGAAAAGCGTGGTCTTGAAAACGTTCAATATCAACCAGGTCAGAGATCTTGGGTGCATAGTGATAAGGATAAAACCAGCCCCAGGATGCCACACCGTTGTAGTAGTACTGAAGAACCCATTGAATGCCCACTAAATAGGCACTGACCAGTTCGTCCATTTGTTTCTGGTTGCTGAAATCAATCTCCATCTTGTCTCGGTAGTATTCGGTTTTCCATAGCTTCATGGCTTCCTTGGTGCGTTCCTGATCTCCCTTTTCTCCTTCCTCTGTGTTTGCTTCCTCAGATACAATGTCGGCGCTTTCATATTTATCCAGCACACGATCTCTTGCGTTCAATGCCTCTTCGTCCATTTCGGACTCTTCACTATCGTTACCTGCACCATGAAAAATCAACTCGAGAACAGTCGTCTTTTCAACATCAGTGTAGGTAATCATATGGTCCAAATACAACTCTTTGGTAAGTTTTTTGATAAACTTTTTATCACGGTTTTTGAACGGGTAGTTGAATTGAAGGCTGCAGCCAGCCGATAGAGATTTGGAGGGTCCTGTCAAAAAACCGCGAACGGCACCAAAAATTTCAGCTTGGTGTTCTGTCATTGTCATTCTCTTTCCGTTCTTTTTGCGTTCCATATGATTTAAGGCTTCACGCGCCTTTTGGCCATCAGGCCGCTTGCCAGCAAGATAAAGATCCTCCATACCTTCATTCTCAAAAGCTGTCTTTTCTATCGCATTTGATAGCTCGTCAAGAACTTTTTGGACACGTTTCATGTTGACTCGCCCGCCATCTTGTAAGTATCCATCACATGTGGGTAGCACCTGCTTATAGATCTTGAACATAACAGCCAGGGCACCTTCGTTGATATGAAGGTTTGGTAGATGGGGTAAGAAATCGTTACCGATAAACAAAGCCAGCAGAACAAAATCGTCTAAAATACGTTCAAAATCATAAGCAAATGGAAGTGTTTTTTCCAAATATTTGAATTCTATGTCTAGGTATTCTCTCATTAAGCATAAATGTAGCAAATAAAACTTTTGATCGTTCAGGCTAATAAAAATATGAGATAGGTCCACAAGACAACAACAGGTTGAGTCCATCTATGTTTATAACTTTACCCAGCTTTTTTTTTTTGGTTTTTGCCGAAAACGACTTCTTCTCTCAGCAAAGCAAAATGCGGGTCGTGACTGAGCAAACCCAGCATAAGCAAGTCAGCATCCAGACCGTACAAACAATGTCTTGTGTTGGGGTTGTAGCCTGGTTGCGCTTTTGCTAGACGAATGTACTCCATAATTTTGTGTTCGCCTTCGCCAGGAACCTCAGGTCCTGATAAGACAATTTCGACATTACGCCAGTCTGCGTCCTCTGATACCTTCTTTGAAATAAAGTAGCGCAGCTCCTTTGTTAATTTAATCATAAACTCTGTTCCAGGAGTAATACAGTTGGTATCGAACGGGTCGTCCTCTGGCAGCTCTTCTCCCTTCTCTATAGCTTTTTGTCGAGCATCTTCTGCATCTTTGGCGGTACGGAAACGTCGGGAACGTTGCTGGTTCATTTTGGCTCGTGGAGCTACGCCATCAATGGCAAGAAAAAAGAATTTTTTGGGTTTTATCTTTGAAAAGAGATGGTCGATATACTCAAATATCCCAAGCCAGATTTGCTCTTCAGTAATTCTGTAATGTGGATCGTCGGAATTGGTATGGGAGCAATTATGAACAATACCGTTCATATCCAAGTATAAGTTATCTATACATTGACGCGTACAAATAGTAAATATCAATACCGACACACTTGAAAAACAAAAAGATAAAAAGATTGTGCTTTGAATCCCTTTTATTTTTTTGCTGCCACAACTGTTGCTTTCCTTATTTCTTTTTTCAATTCAATCTACAAAAAAAAAAAAAAAAAAAAAAAAGAACTTACCAAATTCAGGAATGGCATTGTCCGTAATTAGCTCAGAGCACATGGGGTAGCGCTCACTGTTGAATACATGTAACGGTCAGAGAAACACTACTTTTGCGCGCTGATATAAAGTACCTAATCCATCTAAAAAACTTTGGAATTCCCATTGTGTTGTTTTACAAAAGAAAAAGAAATTAAAGAATTAAAAAATCCAAAAAAAAAAAAAAAAAAAAGAATGCTGCGTCGGTTCAATATGTACAGCAATTTTAAACCAATCGCAGATACTATTTTATTGCTGAGATAATTTAAGGTGATATGACTTGGGTCTATTAAAATATGTAAGTTGAGTGTTGTTTTTTAATAAGTGACGTTTACCTGGTGAATTGATTAAAGCCTTGCTTGCTCATGGAGAATCCCAACCCACTGTTCTTTACGCCAACCCAGGCTAAAGCAGGATCAATATAGTCACATCGGTTCATAAACCAAGTTCCTGTTTCGATTTGATCGCCAATCTCCATGGCCTTTTGTTCGCTCTTGGTCCAGATACTAGCAGTCAGTCCATAGTCGGAATCGTTCATCAATTGGATGGCTTCCTCATCAGAAGATACCTTCATAATAGCCAAGACAGGGCCAAATGTCTCTTCTTTCATCACCAACATGTCATGGTTGACGTTTGTCAAAATTTGAGGACCGACGTATGCAGTGTTGGGTTTGTCAGCCTCAAAAGGATCTATCAAAGCCTTAGCGCCTTTGGCAACAGCATCCTTCACATGCTCGCGAACTGTGTTGGCAAATTTGATATTGGCCATAGGACCCAGGGTGGTTTCTTGTTCAGTAGGGTTACCAAGAACATAGGTCTAGATAGAGACAGTTAGACTGACATTTTTGTTATGTTTTGCTCATACCTTGGTCAATGCTACCGCTTTTTCTACAAAAGCATCGTAAACGCTTTCATGAACATAGCATCGTTCAATGGAACAACAGCATTGTCCGGAATTGAAAAAGGCACCGTCCACAATGTTTTCTACTGCAAAGTTGATATCGGAATCAGACAAGACATAGGCAGGATCTTTGCCTCCAAGCTCCATTCCACATCCTAGAGTTTGACAGCCCAACGTTAGCCGTGGGGGGGTTTTTTTTTTGAGGGGTTAAACAAAGCAATGGTTACCTATCAAATGCTTGCTGTCACCAAGAGACTTTCGGATCGTTTTGCCTACGGCCACACTTCCAGTAAAGTTAACGTATTGAATCAATGGGTGTTGTACAATAGAGTTGGCTTCTTCATCTTGAACGTGAACCGCTTGAACAACATGAGATGGGATACCTGCCTCCAACAAGGTATCAACAAATATATCAGCACATTGAGGCGTTTGAGGGGACTGTTTGAGCAGGACTGTGTTACCAGCCAAAAGTGCAGGGATAATGTTGTTGACAGTAGTCAAGTAAGGGTAGTTCCAGGCGGCGATAATAAAAACAGGGCCTAAGGGCTCTTTTCGCGAGAAACGCTTGACTGAGTCTGTGTGTTCGATGACAGTATCTGCCAAACATTCTTCAGCAGTAGAGATCAGATAGTTGGCTCTTTCTAACACACCCTTCGTTTCACCATGTCCGTAACGAATAGGACGGCCCATCTGCAGGGTGATTGATTCGGCCACTTTGTCTTTCTTTGCGTCAAGTAAGGTACAGAACTTCTTCATGATAGCCACGCGTTCTGAAACAGCTACTTTTTTCCAGCTCAAAAAGGCCTTATGAGAGTTCTTGACAGCTTCATCAGCTTGGGATTTGGAGAGATAATCCACTTCGTACACGATAGATTGATCAATAGGAGAGGCTACTTGAAGTTTCATGTCTAGTTTCTGATTTTTTTAAAAAAAAAAAAAAAAAAAAAATTATACGTAAAAGAAAACCTAGTTTAGCGGAAATTCATATTTATCCTATAGGTTGCATGACGGGTTTTTAGTTGATTTTCAATCTGGCAGAAGGTTACACACACTTTAAATGATTGGATGGGTTTGTTTCACGCGTTATAGCCAACAAAAGGCGTGAATGTGCTAGCTTTCGTATCCAACACGGGGAGGATAGAGAGCAGGCGCTTTGTGGCTTTGACCCAGTCGGTTTATTTCAATCTTGATAAAGAAAAATCTGACCTTGAAGCCTCCTTTGATTTTTTTTTTTTTTTTTTTTTTTTCCACAGCGATAAAAAAGGCAATTTTTTTGTATGAGAAAATTTGTAATACAAAACATTCTTTTTTTAAAAAGAGCGTGAGTTTTAGTGGGTCTTGAGCAAATAAGAGTAAACGCTAAGCCAGCAGATCAAGTATTCAAGCTGTTTGAGTAATCCAAAAAAAAAAGACAAGTAGAATAGTTTGATATGCACCAGTTCACTTGACACAAAACAAGATATTTGTAAGCTGACCGTCTGGGCCACATTGACATTAGCCGTTTCGAAAATAGCTTAGCGATACGACCGAGATAATGCCCAAGAGAAAGCGTTGACAGCCGTTCGAGAAAAAAAAAAAAAGCTGCAGTAGAGTGTAGAACAAAAGATGATTGAAATTATCCGAAAAAGCTTATTCTTTACATTATATTCTTTACATTAGTATGCGCTCTTTCTTTGTGTTTACGAAAACTAACGATTGCTATTATACAGTATCGGATCCATACACTTATTTTGGTGTCTCTTTCATTGGTCATAACTGGGTCTGCCACTATGCGGCTGTGTATTACCTGCTGTGCCTGAACGAATCTTTAAGAGCTCAATCCAACTGTACAAGACTCGATGAAAACCAAACGATGTCTGTTCTGTAGCCTAATTGAACGTCAGGGCTACATATAGATCGTTACTTTATTTAGTTTAATCGTGCCCCATATCGAGTCAAGTAAAAGGCTGGTTTATAAACAATAGTCCGCATTTGTATATGGAATTTAATCTAGTTTCGCTTTGGGGCTTTGAAGCGTTTGACGGTAACAAGACTTGACCAGATAGAACGGCCCTCAGCTCTACGTGGTTAGAGTAGATGGCCGTTCTTTGTTTTTTCTTTTGTTTTCTTTAGAACACGACTTTTGAATTGAAAAATAAGATGGTCTGTCAATAAAGTTAAAAAAAGAGCTGAGATCATCCATCGAATTTATGCCCAGAACATTATTGGGTATCAAACAATACAAGTGCAGGTACAAACCACGCCCACAAAACCGACTTATTTTAGGATTGTATGCCGAGCGTGTATGTTTGCACGACATATTCCATACAAAATACACGAATTTTGCTTTCTGGAATGAACTGCAATTTATATTTTCCTTTCTTATCGAATTCTATAGCCGACACCGATGTCATCGTTTGCTATAAGAGGTGAACGGAGTATATAAGATCTCCTATGACCTCCAGTGATGCGGCAACAATTTTCCCTTTCCCTCTTTCTTTCCCTCTCTCGCTTGTTCTCTTTCCCTTCTTTTTCCCTTTTTTTTTTTTTTTTATAACTACTGTTACATTTTTCTTTTTTTTTTCTTTTTTTTTACAAAGAAAATTTTTATATCCCTCTTACTCTCATTCCTCTTAGAATTTTCATTTCATCTGTATTTTGCCAGACTTAATCTTTCACAATGTCGCTAGAAGGAAGAGATATTATTATTGGTACAAAGTACAAGCTAGGAAGAAAAATCGGCGCAGGTTCCTTTGGCGAGATTTATCTTGGTGAGTAGTTCTTGTAGCTCATCTCGTGTAGTGTTGTTTAATTCTTGTTTTGTAGGAACGAATTTTATTAGTGGCGAGGATATTGCAGTTAAATTGGAAAATGTCCGAGCAGCTCATCCTCAGCTTGAGTATGAAGCACGAGTTTACAAAACATTGGCGGGTGGGGTAGGCATACCTTTTGTTCGATGGTATGGACGAGAGGGAGACTTCAACGTGCTTGTGATGGACCTGTTGGGCCCTTCGATGGAGGATCTGTTCAATTATTGCAAACGCCGGTTTTCTCTAAAGACAGTGCTATTATTAGCCGATCAATTAGTAAAGCGATTTTTTTTTTATTTGTCTCCCTTTTGGAAATAGTAACACATGTTAATTCCCCTCATCTCCCCCATTTTCTTTATATGTACTAGCTCTCGCGCGTAGAATATGTTCATTCAAAAGGTAAGCTTTGCTATTTACACGCAACAAAACTTATTGGGTTAGGTTTCATTCATAGGGACATTAAGCCTGACAACTTTTTGATGGGTATTGGCAAAAGAGGAAACCAAGTGAACATGATTGATTTTGGCTTGGCCAAGCGCTTCAGAGATCCCAAGAGTAACGTTCATATACCTTACAGAGAAAACAAGAACCTGACGGGTACTCCACGCTATGCGAGTGTCAATACCCATCTGGGCATAGGTAAAGCGAGCAGAAGGGAGAAAGAGAGAGAGAGAGAGAGAGAGAGAGAGCGATCGACTAACAAGGGGGCAATAGAACAATCCAGGCGTGATGACCTTGAATCGCTTGGTTACATTCTTGTGTATTTCTGTCGAGGCCAATTGCCTTGGCAAGGCATCCGAGCCAGGACAAAGAAAGAAAAATACGACAAGATTATGGAAAAAAAGATGACTACACCTGCAGATGCACTATGCCGTGGCCTACACCAAGAGTTTGCGATATATTTGAACTACGTAAGATCGCTTCGATTCGATGATAAGCCTGATTATTCGTATCTTCGCAAGCTGTTTCGTGATTTATTTGTGAGAGAAGGATTTCAGTATGACTACGTGTTTGATTGGACAATCCGTAAAACGGTAAGCACTCTCCTCTTTTCTCCCTAGTTGTACATATTTGTATATATTTGTGCGTTTCCTAAAAATAATTATGTTACTAAAATAACAGCAAGAAAAGAAGGTGACGAACATCATACCAGAACAGCCCAGCAGTGGCACGATGAACAACTATCTTCCTGTCACACCTACATTTGACGCCTCACGACGCTTGAACACGGGTGGGGCGCCCCTCCCGTCAGCCAACCTCAGAAGTAATCATCGTACAGAGACAAAATCCCCCGAGACTTCAAAACGCTTGGATGATGTGATGCTTCAATATCAGCAACAGCAAAAAATGCTACAGCAACATAAACACTTCTTTTCGCCCCCTCCTCCTATCAACACACAACCGATGAGCCAATCACAACAACAACAACAACAACAACAACAACAGCAGCAGCAGCAACAACAACAGCAGCCATCCTCCTCCAACAATGCGCCTTCATTTCCAGACCATTGGTTCTCCAGTAGCCATCCAGCTGTCAACCCTTCACGCGATGGTCCCTCGCTTTTCCAAAACTCGCCCAACATAGTGGGTGGAAGAATATCCACCCGAGACAACCAACAGACGCCAGGTGGTAAGTATGAGCAGAAGAGGGCATTGGGAGAAAACGGTTGTGTTGAACCAACTATTGACCATTCTCTTTTCTCCTATCAACGTGCTTTTCCAGGCTCATCCAACAGAGTGTAAGTTCAAATGTCCTTTCACATTAACCCTAACAAGCCGCCTTTAAATAGTCCATCCAAAGCTTCACCCCTTCAACCCAAACTTCCCTATCCAACTGGATTTCATGATACCGCACCATCTTATTCTCCAGAAGGGGCTGATGCCAATAATGTAGATATCATGTTAAACTCATCTTCTGGTGAACGTAAATTAACGCCTATGCAACAGGCACAATTTCTTCCAGAGCACACTGCCAGATATTACAACTTTCTCCTTGAAAGAGAAAAGCAATAAAAACTATCATCCTAATATTAAAAAAACAATAAAAAACACATATAAAAAACAACAGTAACAACAGCCAACCAGATCGTATGCACACTTTTTCTTATCATCATTGTTATCACACAAACTGTTTTAGACACGGTGCATATGTATGTACCTGATCCTTTTACACCTCACACTTTGCAACAGAGAATTAAAAGCCCGAGATTTATTCAATCTCTCACCCCATGACATTTAAAGGAGGGCAAAAAAAAAAAAAAAAAAAAAAAGCAAAATATCGAAATATAAATATATCTGTTTTTCTTTATTTTTTATTTTTTTTTAATTCCCCTCCAAAAAAAAAAAAAAAAGAAAAAAGGCAAAAAGAGAAGAGAGCAATACTAAAACAAGTGAGACCGTATATGATTTTAAGAAATGAATGTCCCTTCTAAAACTTGGAGTCTACAGCAACTCTTTGGATTCCTGGATTAAAACAAAGACGGCATTATTGACCTTTACGACCTTGTTGCAGTCTGTAATTCACCTATCACGCCTGTAGACAAAGTAAGAGAAAGCAGAGTAAAAAAAAAAAAAAAAAAAAAAAAAAAGAGATATAGTATGTTTTGATCCTGTTTACAATAGGAAATATTATTGAATCTTCAGACTAAATTTGGCATCCACCTGAACCACACCCATCTCAGTTTTTCTGATTTTGTCACTTTGCTTTCTAACTATTCTATCGTCGATCGTAGTGAGTCGGAAGAGTACGGAAAAGGAATGACGCTTGTTGTGACGCATACCACGACCTCGCCTGAGCAGCACCCGCTCTTTTTCTCCAACACCATCAAACATCTTATCGCAGGCGCTGTTGCCGGTGCCTTGTCTCGTACCGTGGTCAGCCCGATGGAAAGAATGAAAATCCTATTTCAGGTACGGAACTGAGATATACCCATTTGAAATCACATGCAATTTTAGGGTTGCCCTATTGACTCCAAATTCAGATTCAAGGGCCTCAGACGGCAGTCTATACAGGCGTAGGGGGAACGTTGGCCAAGATCTGGAAAGAGGAAGGCTTTCGGGGATTTATGCGTGGAAACGGTACAAACGTGATTCGGATGATACCCTACAGCGCCTCACAGTTTGCTGCTTATGAGCAGTTCAAATCCTTATTGATGAAAGAGGGCCAGAAGAGCCTTGATACACCCAGTCGATTGTTAGCAGGCGCATTGGCTGGCACGGTCTCAGTAGCCTGTACATATCCCTTGGACCTGGTTCGTACTCGACTGTCTATTCAATCCGCCATGTTTAAAGGAGAGCCTGCCGGGGCTCATCCTCATCATTTGCCCGGTATCTGGTCTACTGTCAACCAGATCTACCGAACCGAAGGTGGCCTTCGTGGTCTCTATCGAGGCCTTTGGCCAACAACACTGGTAAGGATCAAAAGGGATCCCAGCCGTTGACTAATCCCACCCTAGGGAGTGGCACCTTATGTCGCCTTGAACTTCCAATGTTATGAGGTACTTAAAGGCTATTTGATACCAGTCGAGGACGAAAGTCAGGGAAACATTAAAAAATTATTCTGTGGTGCATTAGCTGGTTCCATTGCTCAAACTGTGATATATCCTTTAGGTAAAAAAAAAAAAAAAACATCCTTTCTTTTTCTAGTATCCTCAACATATGTTCTCTACAGATGTCCTCAGACGACGATTCCAAGTAAGTGGGATGAACACGATGGATTACAAGTACAACGGCACATGGCATGCACTGACAACCATGGTGCAAAAAGAAGGCTTCAAGTCCTTATACCGTGGCCTATTGCCCAACTACCTCAAAGTTGCACCTGCCATGGGTGTCACCTTTTATTCTTATGAACTATGTAAAGACATCATGCACGCAGACTAGCTTTGCTTTTTTTTTTTTTTTTCAAATCTCTCACTTTATCTATTATCGTACTCTTAAAAAACAACAACAACAACAACAACAACAACAAAAGACAATCGTTTGTTCTCAAAAGAATCTATTGAATTTTACAATCCTAACCATACTCTCTTGGTCATTTTTTTTTCTTTTTCTTTGGCATTAAAAAGCAACCGTGACTTCTTTTTTCAAAACAAGCTTAAAGAGCTGTACGCCTGTAAAACCATAAAGAGAGTCAACCAGGCCATCAACTGGAGGGTATTCACCCAGGAGTTCTTGTTCAAACCTATCCAACGTGAGCCGTTGGATATCGAAATGAACCGCACAATGAGTGAAAAAGAAGTCTTCTTCATGAGCCTGGAGCCCCCGAGGTTTGTAGCCAAGAAAGAGGACGGTCGAGTGACTGCATAACAACCGAAAGGTGGCAACCAAAGAACGAAAATCCTCCGTGTTGTACAGAACGTCTGATACAAATAGATAGTCAAACGGCTGGCGTTTGCTGAGCCGCTCGATGTCTCTTGCTTGGCCCCAGCGAAGAGGCTTGATCTGCACATGGCTTTGGGTGCTGTTCAGAAACAAGTTGTGCTTGATCAAGGGTAACGCCTCGGGTATATCCGTCAACACCACAGAAGGCGGATTGGGTATCTGATGGACCTGATACAGCTCAGATATAAGCAACCCAAGCGAGCCAACGCTACATAAACTCAGTCCAACCACTTCAATCGCTGTCTCTTACGCTTCACTTACCCCGCACTGAGGTCCATGATCCTTAGATTGCACAGAAATTGAGGACGGCTCTTGAACAGTCGTGTCAGGATCTGCCCTATGACTAGGGAAGAATCCCAAAGCTTCCCTGGCGTGCCATTGTCCCACATTTCTTTCAGAACCAAGACATGTTGATCTCCCAGGGGCAGAACGCGATGGATGCTTACGTCCCCGCATACATCATCCCAGGCCATTCTTTCCTTTTGGCATGCTGGGTTCGTCTGGAGCTCAAATGGGCCCAGACAAAGAGCAAGTGCGTGCTGTGATAGCTGTTCTTCTTGGGTTTGGATGGTCAGGAAGAAAGTAGGGTCATAGTCGCAGTGTTGGCTGACAATCTTGTATTCAAAACAGCCGGTGTAAGCATCCGATCCTTGATGGATCGCCTCTTGGATACTCCAGGAATCTGTGACCACTGTACGATAATGAACCGTCAGCGCTTTGGATTCAATATATCCCTGTTTGGCATCTCGCTGTAATAACCTGCAGTTTACCGTCACAGACGCTCGACGTATCGCGACAGGTAACCCCATTTCAGTTACCAGCTTGAAATCAATACGATGCCACTCGTCCGGATACAATTTGGAGGTTTTTACTGGATTATTTAAAACGATTCTGTAGACGTTGCTGTTTTTATAAAGCGATAGCTTGAAACCTCCGCTGTCTTGGAGAGTATCGCACTGGCTTTTCTTGCCCAGAGGTGGTTCCTGTATCAATACACCTTCATACATACTGGCCACCATATTCTCTGGAGGCATCCCAGAAGATAAAAAAAATAAAAATAAAAAAAAATAAAGCGCTTTGCAGAAAGAAGAAGAAAAAATTAAAAAAATTGTTTAATCCTCTTTTCAACGCTTTCAAACACAGACAAGCTTTTCTGTAGCTTGCTGCCGTTTCTATGTACATGACGACTGTCTTTTTGTTTGTTTTTATTTTAATATCTGTGTTGACCACATAGCGTAGGGATCTAGGTCTTGTGATCTACACATCTCATATTTCCTGACTTGCCAACGTGGCTTTTGTGTTCGGTTATCAGTATGTTTCCAACCCTCTTTTCTTTTTTTTTTTTTTCTCTCTTTTTCTTTCCTGTCTTAGCCTCCCTGTACAAGTAAAATGAGTCACTCTTTTGAGAAAAAGAGTTTTGCACTTCCTTCTTTCTGTAGCCACTGCAGACAGATGTTATGGGGGCTGGCCAATCAGGGTCTTCAGTGCAAAGGTAGGTGATCAGACAAGGATAGAAACTAAAGAGGACCCAGACTGTGGTAAGGTCAGCCATTTCCGGTGTAGGTTTAGATGCAAGCCTTGCGCTCAATCGATACCTGCTCGTTTTCTAGACGATGATGCTCAAAAGAACCAAGAGTCCATCGAACGAGTGTATTTCGAAAGCATGCAAAGAAAGATGCAGGCATCACTTCATCAGACGAGACTAACAACCTTGACCCCAGACTATATCCATCATGCTACAGAGTCGGTGTTTCAGCACGCCAAAGATATTCTTATGTCTGAAAAGTTCCAGACGATGGTAATCCATGCTTCTCTGAATCAGGATAAGCCCGTCACTGCCTTTCTTAAGAATCAGCCTCCTCTTCATCCTCAGACAACGACTGTAAACTTTACTCGATTCGTATCCCGAATAGGCCCTATGTTTAATTTTCGTGATCAAGTGATGCTGCTGTTAAGCTGGGAAAGACCGTTGGATACCTGGTTGTCTCTGATGCTTTATTGTTTTCTCTGTAAGTGACACAACATACTCAGGCCTACCCCCCGCTCATCCTATCTAGGCCTCTATCCCAAAATCATACTCTTCATCCCTCAGCTTTTCTTGATCTACCTCACCTTGATCAATCGCTCCAGGGCAAACAAGCAGCAGATCAAGCCTGCACCTCAAAAGAAAGAAAATCCCCAGGCGGCCCCCTCCTTTCCAGATCTAGACGGCTCTCCAGAATACCTTCGTAACTTGCAAAACATCCAGAACCTCATGAAAGACACAGCGAATGTGTATGACTGGGCCGTTACACAATCAAGCTATATCAATTGGTCTTCTGAGCAACAAACAACTCACATTCTTCAATGCCTTGTCATCGCCCTGCTATTCACAGGCCCTGTGGCCCTCTTGGTCTCCCTAAGGACGCTCTTTCTGTTCGCCGGCATCTTTTTCTATATGAGCCAGACTCGGTTCGCTAAGCATATGCTCAAAGAGCTCATGCCGTATCTGATCCAGTCGGGCCAGAGGCGCTTTTCCGAATGGCAGGCTTGGTATGCACAGCTCCAAACAGATCCAGCGTTAGAACAACAGGCATCCATCTTTGAAAATCAAGTCTGGACCCCAGACTTTGGTTATATCACAGATCCTGTCTGTCCTTGGTCTAAACTAAGTGGCTTTCGATCCTGGGCCACCAAAAGCCAAGTCAAACCCCCACCAGGTTGTCGTTGGTCTCAAGATGACTGGAAAATAGACTATTCGGGTCCTTGGATAGATGATGAGCTAAATATAGAGTGGCATAAGCCTATAGCAAAATACGGTTGGGCTTACGAGGATCACATACCATCAATGTCTAGGCCGAAAACAAGAAAAAGAAGGTGGATTCGAGAATATGAACGGATTCAATAAAAACCCACAAAAGAAAAAAAAAAAAAAAATTAATACCCCGCCTTTTTGTCTACTGTGGTCCCTGCCTTGTTTTTTTTTTTTTTTTTTTTTTTTTGGCATCTCAAAAATACAAAGCTTTACAAACACAATAATATACCATGAGCTTACCCGCCGGACAAAATAGTCATCTAAGTCAACAGGAACAAGAAACGATCAAAATGATGCAGTCACTAATGGAATCATGTGTTGTTAAAACTGCAATGTCAGGAGCAGCAGGTAGATTCTTTGAACGATAATTATTACCAGACTGACACTTGGTTACAGGTTTTGTCATGGGTGGTGCATTTGGTCTTTTCATGTCTTCTTTTGAATACGCTGGACCTGTCATGAACGAAGATTTGGTGAAACAAACTACAAAGCAACAAATCAAACATGTGTTTAAAGATATGGGAACTCGATCTTGGTCCATGGCCAAAAATTTTGGTCTAGTAGGCATGATCTATTCGGGATCCGAGTGCTGTATTGAATCGGTAGGTTCAAATAAACCACATGTATCACTGTAAACTAAAAGATAAACTATAGTATAGAGCAAAGAATGATCTATATAACAGTGTCGCAGCAGGTGCTTTCACGGGTGGATTACTTGCAGCAAAGGCCGGTCCACAAGCAATGGCATTGGGCGCAGGCGGCTTTGCTGCATTTTCGCTTGGTATTGACTGGTATATGCATAGAGATTAGGAAAGTGTCACTTTTCTTTTTGTTGTAGTCGTTGTATAGAATAAAATGTAGAAATATCATGAAAAATAGTTTACGCTGTATAAATACAAAAGAGCTCGATAAGCACCATTGTCGTCTCAAACCGACCATCTTTTTGGATATTTTGATCATCGTCACTATAAGAGACAACTCAAACTGAGTTTTGTACGGCTACTTTCTATTTTCTTTGAGTGCTTAGGATAGCTATTTCAGAAACAAACTGCCCTCTCCTAAGCAAAAGCTTGATGTCCCGTTTTTCTTTTACTTGCAGCAAATGTGGCTGTATCTTTTTGCTGATTCTTCAATATTAATCTAGGACTGTTTTACTAAATTTATCAAAATCATAGGGCTTTATTAAATTCTTCGGCGATGTGTTACTTTAGAAGCAGGCCAGTCTTGTCCCTACAAAAAAAAAAAAAAAAAAAAAAACAAAGATAGCTTACAAAAACCAATGGCGACAACTTAATAGAAAAAGTGCAGTAATATTACCCTAAATACCAGGACAGAGGGTGTAATACAAAACAGTGTTAACAGGCAAAGAAACCCGAGTATCAATTCTGCGGTCAAAAAACACTATCCGTGCCAAGTACATAGTGATCTGGGTTACTAGCCCTTTTTTTTTTTTTTTACAGTGAGCCAACCATACCTGCATGTTTTCCAGACTCCTACAGCTTTTGGGTTCCAAAAAGCAAGTTTTTCTTTCAAGACTGTACATCAGAAAGTACAGAAACCTACAGCCTATATACGCAGCTCTAATACCAGAAGAAATATGGCGTAGTATGTCAACTGTCTTGTAAAGAAATAGGTTTTGTTACTTTATATACACAAATGCTTTGCTAAACTATCTTTCGATTATTTTTTATCGGCGCTTTATATTATTGACAACACACTTAGCCCAGAATTTCCTAAAATAATCTCTAGGCTTACTTTAGATTGATTAAACGGTGCTTATTGCAACCCTTTGACCGGTATTTAATTTTTTTTAAAGTTTGAACTTATGTCACTCGTAGTTTTTAAAAGCATCAATCAAAAGAAAAACTAATACAGTCGAAGCTAGAATCGTTACAAGATGCGAGAAGATTCATTTGGAGCTGCGAGTAACAGTTTAAAGTAGCTGCTAGTAGGCACATAATTTGATATTGACAGACACAAAGTGTCTATAATAGCCTTTGAGTTGGCTAAACTTATGGCTCAGAGAGTTTAATAAAGATGGTTGAACATTTCTATTGACGATCAAAACCTTCTGCAAGCTATCAAGAATTTCTACTGGATTTAAAAAATTCTATTGAATTTTATTTTTTGAGCGCAAAATACTGTGTTTTTCTTTTTTTTTATCTTCTTTTTTTTTTTAGCTAGCAAAAAAAAAAAAAAAAAAAGATGGCTGAAAAATCACCCTCTGTAGTAAGCCGTAGTCCCTCTACTGTCAAAAGAAAGTCTATTCTTGCAGACTTGGGTATTCAGACTAATGGAGCTCCTGTCAAGCCCAGTGCCAAGTCTACCGATGTTAAATCATCACCTTCAACAAAAAAAGGGCCACCTGCAGCCATCAAAACGGATCGGACAACCTCGACAGCAGCTGTTTCTTCACCCAGAAGAGCATCCGCTGTACCTACTTCTCCCTCAGTGAATAGAAGCAAGACTGTTCGCCCTAGCAAAACGCCTATAAGCAAAGATCCACCCGGTTCCACCAAGACAGCACCTGTAAGACGCCGATCAGTTGTACCAACTTCCTCTGCTTCTGTCAATAAACCACCCATGTCTCCCCTCGCTCATCGCGCTCAAATGAGTCGCTCCCCTAGTGCAAGTCATTCACAGCGTTTGTCAATGACAAGTAGCCCTTCCGAGCTTACGGTAGATAAAAAACTGTATGATGAGATGCTAGAAAAAAACGAAAAAGTGATCGAAACATTAAAGGAAGAGGTAAAACCTTGCTTCAAAAGGGAGGTGCTGATCTTTTTTTTTTTCTTTTTTTAGAATGACAAAAAGATATCATCACTTCAGCAAGAGCTAGAGACACTGAAAAGACACCAGGAGTCTTTAGATACAAATGATGTAAAATAACAAATTATAAGCAAAAGAATGCCAGTTGTACTAAACGAAACTCTTGCATTTTATAGAAAAGCAACATCAAGGAGCATGGAAATAACACAGTAAGATGAAACTAAGGCTTGCTTGAAACTTTTTTTTTAACTGAAAAAGAATAGGTGGTGGAGACAAAAATAAAAGAGGAACACGAAAAGGCAATATTCGAGTTGAAAGCAATCCATGAGAAGGAGACCAATGGTTTAAAAGAAAAAAACGATAGGATAAAATCCGACTCAGAGCGACAAAGCATCGAGTATGAAAAATCTCAGGCAGATTTCAAGTCAAGAAACGAAGAATTAATACATCAGATGAACTCAATCAAAGTAAAACAACAGGAAAAAAAAAAAAAAAAAAAAAGGGTCGTGTTTTTGTTAAATACATATTTTTAGAGTGAAAATGAACAATTAAAAGACGAATTAAAAAAAAAGGAGCAAGAACTAAGCCAGGATATTGCCAAATCAACCGAAACCACTAAGCGTATTGCGTCCCTGGAGGAACAGATAGCTGTGTTGGAAAAATCGCAGACAAATAATCACCTTCGAAAACTGGAAAATGACTTGAACAACGCCACTTCAGCCTTAGCGGAGCAAAAAAAACAATCCCAACAACAGATCAAAACTCTCGAACTTCGCCAGCTCGAAGAACTCCGTCAGTTGCAGAGCGGCACAGACGACACAGCCATGGCTTGGCTTGAAAAAACCAAAGCCACACAACAGCAAGTGAGCTCATTACTTGAAGATTTGGAGAGAGAGAAGGAGTCACATGACAAAGCGCTAGAGACTCTCAGACAGGAATATGACAGCCAAGTTGAGACACTGAAGGAATCCTGCGAACAGAAGGAAGCGGAGATTGACGAGCAATCAACCCAGATTGAAATCTTGTTGGAAAAAGTGGAGACTTTACAGTCCTCTCTAGAGGCAGCTACTACAAGGCTTGAGAATACAGCAAAGTCCACACCCAGCTCTTCAAGCACGACAGCGGAAATCAGTGCACTCAAAGGTCAAACGAATATACAACATGAAGAGTGTCTCAAGCGCTACAAGTTGAAACAAAAGGAGCTAGAGGACCTGAAAACTCGACTTACCGAGACAAAAGAGACACACGAAACACAACTAAACCGGCTCGGTCAAGAAAAAGCAAAAGAGATACAGGAACTTCAAAAGACAATTACTAGACTAGGGCAACAATCGCCTAATACTGTATTAACAGCCGGTGCAAGTGACGAGCGCCTAATCCGTATTGCTGACCAACACAAAAAAGAGATCCGAATGATGCATGATCAGTACCAGCTCACAATAGACACCAAAAACAAAGAGTTAGAAGACTATGCTTACCGTGTAAAGGCTGTGGTAGCATCGAAGCAGAAAGAGGTTGAAAACGTGGAACAAAAGCGAAAAGAAGAGATTGACAAACATGAGGTAGAATAGCTCTATACTTACATTGACCTCTTTAACGGTTTGCTTGAATAGTCAAAAACAGCCGATTTAGAAAATCAAATCAAAACCACTGACTTGACCTTGGAAGGCTTGAAAAAGAACTGCTTGGCTCACTGCGATGAAAACGCTCAGCTTTTAAAGTAAGTGACCAACAGAGTGGTTTTTAGTTACTTATACTGCATAGGCTTGTAAATCAACTTCAAGTAGAGCTACAACAAGCTAACGCATAGATACTTTGGCCTGTTTATTTTTTTAAAAAAAAAAAAAAAAGAAAAAAATCTCTTTCATACCTCTTCAAGCTTTTGCATTCGAGCTCTTATGTTCATAAAATAATCATATTTAAAAACAGAAAGTTAAATTCGATCATGTCAAGAAAAGATCGTCAGTGTTTGTCTTTAGTTTTTGTTTTTATAATCAACTTATCTCAACACTATCGAGTTCAATTGTCGATTAGAGCAAGATTAAAGTAAACTATTCTGGAGATGTTTCATCAGAAACATTTCCAACAAAGTACTGCTCTGCAAAAAAAAACATTATTTTACGTAGAATCTTTTGTTAAAAACAAAGCTCTCTTTAGAAATACAAAAAAAAAAAAAAGAAGGAGAGAGTGTATTTATTTCTATTTCGTTTATACAGTGGTTTATAGATTTACAAAAGGGTGGTTGAGCAACTCCAGTATTGTAGGTCTTAATTTTGGCGAACGATTTAAACAGCGGGACAACAAACTGATGAGCGAGTCAGGGATATCTACAGATATATTACTTGGACCATACATGATTTGCTTAGGAAAGTTGATGTTATATTGGGGGTTCGGTATGTTTGCTACTTTTTGCGCTATTGTCATGTGGAAAAACGGTGTCTTTCCGTACACCATTTGGTACAAAATACAAGCAAGTGACCAAACATCACTGGCTGAACCTAATTTTATCAAGCTTCCAGCTCCATCTGTCCCTTCATTAGTGTCTGACAATGCCTCTGGGGACATGTAATTGATTGTTCCCACCTACATTATGATCAGCAAATATATACGTATTTTTTTTTTTTTTTTTAAAAAAAAAAAAAGAAAAAAAAACAAACAAACCTGAATGTCGCGATGTATACTAGTTGTGTCGTCTGAATATTTTTTTGCAATGCCAAAATCAATCAGCTTGAGTCTCCCTTTTGCTAAAACGAAATTTGCTGGTTTAAGATCAGAGTGAACAATGCTCTTTATATGTATAGCATTCACAGCATGTAGCATCTAGTAAATGCAGATTTTTTTGAGATGTCATGTTTATTTGCAATGCGTTTTGTCTTACCTGTCCCCAATAGTATCTTACAAAATTAATATCCCAATCCTTTCTTGAGTGATTATGAATCAATGTCGCCAAGTCTATTTCACCATACTCCATTATCATATAGATAAGAGAGGATGTGGTGTGATGATCTACCAAGCAAATGATATTTTCCTCCTCGTTTAGAGATTTCAGTAGCCCGATTTCGTTTACTGTGTTTTGGAAATCCTCAGGCCTTTTGACTTCAATCACCTTTAATGCGTAGATTTCGCCTTTGGTGTGTGACATGACCTGATACACTTTCCCAGAACTGCCCTTTCCTATTTCTTTTAATATGGTATATTCTTTATCGTTTATCTAAACAGGAAAATTTTAGTGATTTCGGTTTGATTTGTTGTATTTCATACGGTGATTTTTTCCAGCTCTCGGGATATAACGGGTATAGAGGTCTCTGTAGGTAGAGAGCTTGACGGTCTTCGGGGTTGGCCTAAAGCATCGCTGTAAGAATTATAATCGAAATCACGACTGGAAGATAGCGATCGCTGCTGCTGCTGTTGTTGTTGTTGCTATTGAATTCAAATTAGAGATATGTCATCATTAGCTTTACCCTATGTTTTACCTGTAGAAGCGAATCTCTGCTGATATGAAGTGAAGCTACATTTCTCTCGATTGTCCCTGTTTCCACGGCTGTGTTTCCTTTGTCTTTTTCTTGAATAAACAATTAAATAAAATTTATGAACGCCAAATACCTTCAAACGAAAAAAAAGGGCTTGTCGTACCAAATGAAGGGCTGGCAGTAACGTTGGAGTACATGTAACGATGCGGAGAGGGTGTAGTTAAACTGTATTGCGAGGGTGGTGTTGAAGCTACGGGCGAATATGTTAAACGAGATGTGGATCTGCTCATTGAGGAGTCATTATCCATTCTTCTGCGTACACTACGACTAAACAATACTGTGAGTCCAAACAAAATCTTACAGATATAGATGTATGTATTTCTGTATGTATGTCTATTACGTTGAGCAGTGATGTTGATCTGATGAGTTACTCGACTAAAAAAAGGTCACAACACAGCTTGTCAATTTTTTTTTTTTTTTTCCTTTCTTACAACATTGTCCATCGTTGTGTGGCTCTCCTTTATGTATCTGCTACTATTTGACAAAGAGCGCCTCTTAAAGGATCTTTGTACCTGGAATTAAACGCTGTTTAGTTGATTGTATGGGGTAGATCGAATCATTTACTTCAAATTCAATGGTTTCATCTGTAATACTTTCTAGACATTTTGTTGGCCAGGGATCTTCTTCATATGCATCCTTAAATTCTTCAATAAGCTTTTCAACATGATCGTCTTCGGGGCTTTGTAGAGTGTCTGAAGAATTAAAGTTGTCTAGAAAAAAGTCGCTCATTTGTTACAACTATTTTTTTTTTTTGTGTGAAAAAAAAAGGAAACAAAAGAAATTAAAAACTCCCCTTTAAAAAAAGATCAATGCAATTTTTTTTGGCTCTAAATAATTAACGAGTTGCACAATTGACACACCTAATAAAATCTGTTGAAAGCAGAAAGATCTTGTGTCAACGCTTTTGTTTACAGTTAATGTCAAAACCCCTTAGTATACAGTTTTCTTTTTCTTAAAAAAAAAAAAACCAGCATTAACACATTATGTATGTTTTAGCTCTCCATAAAAAAAACATCGACAAAAACAATGGAATAGTCTCACTTTGTTTTGTTTTCATGTAAGAAGCTAGATCGTTAATAGGAAAAGTTCCACTTTATTTTTTTTTTTTAAAAAAAAAAGAAAACCGTATACTAAGGGGTTTTGACACTAACTGTAATTATATCACAAAGGGTAAAAGTGAACTCTTATAGTTTTGATTATACCTATCTCCACTTTTAAAAGGCTTGAGTTATATACCCTTAAAAAGCACTCTTTGTTTTATAAATAAGGAAGCTTTTCTCAAAGCCAAGCAAAAACAGTAGCCAAGGTTCGCATTTAAAAGTTTATTTTGTGTTATAAACTCACTTAAGAGCCTATAGAAATTGCATGCAAACATTTTGACCCTGCAGCAGGATAGTGGTTACAAGACAAAGTTTTGAAATAGTAGCTAAAACGCAATTGCGTTGAACTCTTTTCAACATGCTCTGCTACCTGTCTTTTTCTTTTTTTTTTTTTTTTTTTTGATCAAAAGGATGTACTACACCGTCTATTGCTTGCGTCTGCAATAGCCTTTGGCGATTATTGTAAAGTTGAGGATACTATAGTCAATACTCTAAAGCCTTTGTAGTCTATTATTTAGCTGTTTTTCCCATACAGTTTTACGAAAAACTTGGTTTAATGAAGTTTGCTTCTAAATAGTTATCTAGTGTTAAAAGTGAATTCTCTGATCAACCTAAAAAAAGCCAAAAAAAAAAAATTGAAAACTATCTAGTTTAATATGTAGACGGACAATTAAATCCCATTGATATAATGGAAGCCTATTTTTATTCTTATTTGTAAAAGACCCTGCTGTGGCATATCGATTTAATTTTAAAATACTAGCCAGTGCGCCCTGTAAGTTGATTTCGCAGAAATGTGTCAAAAGGTGTGCCCCCGGACAAAAGCGCAGTCACCATAATAATCGGGAAATCAAAGGGCAATACGCACCCCAGCTTATTTTTTTTATCTTCAGCTACCCCCTCTCTCTTCCCTTTTTTTTTTTCCTTCAATTAAAAAAAACATTGCCATGTTGAGAAACGCTACTCGTCTTGCACGCCCTACCTTGGCTGCTTTCGCCAAGTCTACTCCTGCTGTAAGAAAAGAAAAAAAAAAAAAAGATGCCATCGAGAAAACATTAGATTTTAAACATTGACATGTTAGCGTCTTAACCTCGGTGCTGCCACTGCTGCTTTCAGAGCTTATGCTACTGCTAAGCCTTCTACCTCTGAAGTTTCCTCTATCCTCGAGCAACGTATCTTGGGTTCCAGCTCTGAAGCTGATCTCCAAGAAACTGGTCGTGTTCTTTCCATTGGTGATGGTATTGCCCGTGTTTATGGTTTGAAGAACTGTCAAGCTGAAGAAATGGTTGAGTTCTCCAGCGGTCTCAAGGTAAAAATCCAAATACCAAAAAAAAGACACTCTATTCATTGAGCAATTATAGGGTATGGCTCTTAACTTGGAAGCTGACAACGTTGGTATTGTCGTTTTCGGTAACGATCGTTTGATCAAGGAAGGTGATACCGTCAAGCGTACTGGTGCTATTGTCGATGTACCTGTCGGTCCTGGTGTCCTTGGTCGTGTTGTCGATGCCCTTGGTAACCCTATTGATGGTAAGGGTCCTCTTGAAACCGTTGGCCGTTCTCGTGTCCAAGTCAAGGCTCCCGGTATTTTGCCTCGTCACTCTGTTAACGAACCTATGCAAACCGGTATCAAGTCTGTTGATTCCATGGTTCCCATTGGTCGTGGTCAACGTGAATTGATTATTGGTGATCGTCAAACCGGTAAGACTGCTGTTGCCCTTGACACCATTTTGAACCAAAAGTACTGGAACAACGGCTCTGATGAAGCCAAGAAGTTGTACTGTATCTACGTTGCTGTTGGTCAAAAGCGTTCTACTGTTGCCCAACTCGTCAGAACTCTTGAAGAAAACGGTAAAGCTCAAATAGCCATGTTTGTAAAAGCAGTAAGTTAATCTTTCCCTTAGATGCTATGAAGTACACCACCGTCGTTGCTGCTACTGCTTCTGAAGCCGCTCCCCTTCAATACCTCGCTCCTTTCGCTGGTGCTGCTTTTGGTGAATGGTTCCGTGATAACGGTCGCCACTCTTTGATCATCTATGACGATTTGTCCAAGCAAGCTGTTGCTTACCGTCAAATGTCCCTCTTGCTTCGTCGTCCTCCTGGTCGTGAAGCTTACCCTGGTGATGTTTTCTACCTCCACTCTCGTCTTTTGGAACGTGCTGCCAAGATGAACAAGAGCTTCGGTTATGGTTCCATGACTGCTCTTCCCATCATTGAAACCCAAGGTGGTGATGTATCTGCTTATATTCCCACCAACGTTATCTCCATTACTGATGGTCAAATCTTCTTGGAAGCCGAACTCTTCTTCAAGGGTATCCGTCCTGCCATTAACGTCGGTCTTTCCGTCTCTCGTGTCGGTTCCGCTGCCCAAACCAAGGCTATGAAGCAAGTTGCTGGTTCCATGAAGCTTTTCTTGGCCCAATACCGTGAAGTTGCTGCCTTTGCCCAATTCGGTTCTGATTTGGATGCCTCCACTCAATTCTTGTTGAACCGTGGTGCCCGTTTGACTGAATTGTTGAAGCAACCCCAATACACTCCCTTGTCTATTCAAGCTCAAGTGCCTATCATCTTTGCTGGTGTCAACGGTTTCCTCGATAAGGTGCCTGTCAACAAGGTCACCGTCTGGGAAAAGGACTTTATCAGCCACGTTCAATCTCAACACAGTGATGTTCTCGAAGAAATCCGCACTCAAGGTGTTATCTCCAAGGATCTCGAAGCTAAGCTCCGTGATATCTGTGACAACCACGCCAAGGGTTTCTATTAAATTATAAACAAACAAACCACTTTGAATGAATAGTAAATAAAGTAACTGAGTGAGATAAAGTCGTTTTCATTTCCATTGGATTCTATATCATTTTTTTTTTTTTGTGTTGCCAAGTACCTTTGGATTAAAAAAAAAATAGACTGGCATTCAATTTTTTGGTTCCTCTTTTGTTTTGCATTTCTTTCAATATGACTTCAATGGATATTTCTGTCGATTCCACTGCAAATTCAACCACAGTTTCTCAAACACAGAGCAGTTCAGGACTATCAATATCAGTGTAAAATTTGGCAGCAACCGGGTTTTGCTGAAAAAGATCTGAACAAAACTAACAACCTGCCGATTTTAAGACATCCCTTAGTGTTATTAAATATATCAGATCACTATACACGTACCAAATTACAAAATCCTTCCATCGTTCAAAACGGTAAATTGAAGAACACCACTTTTGTTTTCTCTTTGCTTTTGTTTTAGAGAAAGTCGTCCTTATATTTCACATCACTAGGTCGTGTTTTTGGTGCTTTGTTGGCTTCTCAATCTGGTCGCAGCATTGACATTGTAAACTCTTTTGAACTTTGCCATAAAGGAAAAGAGAATAAAACAGAGGTTTTGGATAAAGAATTTTTGACTTACAAGCTAGAACAGTGTAAGAACGGGTCATTGGAAGCCTTTTGTTTTATCTGAAAAAAAATACCAATGTCCATGAATTTTCTAGTGAAACAAGTGTTTCCTACACTTGATTTTATGGGTTGGTATACTATTGGTACCCAACCTACAGACACAGACTTGAGTCTACATGATCAGGTAACACTATATCTTTACCCATGTCTTGTAAATAGCTGTTTGGTAGTTTCTTTCGATAAACGAATCATCTTTATTTTTGCAACTCAACCCTACTGCACTTGTTGAAGGAACAAAGCACTTTCCTATAGATATTTACGAGCCTATAATGGATATCAAAGATAACGGTCATACTCATCTAGCATTTGTTAAAATGCCTTATAGATTAGAGACTGGAGAAGCTGAGCGTATTGCCATAGACCATGTAGCCAAACCTAGTTCAGCTACCTCCGATACCACCCTAGGAAATACGTGTAAGCTATAGTGTAATAGTGGCCATGTGTTCTCTTTTTTTTTTTAAACTTTATAGTGTTCGATTAGTAATATCTCATATGATTACTCAAAGAAATGCAATTGCTATGCTGCACTCAAGGATTCAATTTCTGCATCAATATTTACAGGACGTAGACTCGGGTTTGGCGCCTATAAATCACGATATACTTCGACAGATATCTAGCTCTTGCAAAAGGTCTACGGTTTTGGAAAAACAGGCTTTCCAAGACCAGTTTTCAACAGTAAATTTCTTGTATACGTTTTCTGTTAAATTTTGCATGAACTTACGCAATTTTATTTTCCAAAAACAAAGGAATACAACGACGTATTACTTGTTGCCTATCTTGGCTCAATCACTAAGGGATTGAACTCAGTGAATGATCTTACAGAAAAGTTTAATTTGGTAAACGGGATGAATCCTATGAATCAGGCTAGAAGAATGAACAGACGAGAAAAGTCAAGAAAATTGACTGGATGGCGCTAACCTGCTATTTACAACAAATGCTTAAACACTAACCTTGGAAATATTCTACTATAAGCATTAAGCACTCTTATTAAATAAAGCCAAGATGATGAGAACGATTAGGCTTCAGTTTTTTTTTTTCTATCAATCTGGAAACATAGTTTAATTTATATACTCTAAATATCATATACTCTTTTGTATTCATACCGAGAACGCAAGACACTTTTTTTTTTCCTTGCCAATCTACAATCAAATCCAAAATTACCCTGTAAAATATACATATACCGAAAAGCTAATTTTTATCAGTATATATGTATGGATATAGAATTGTGGTGGACTGTTCAGCGCAAAGTGGTATTTTTGTTTGTAGGGAAACTGAGAGAGTTTTGGTTTTATTTAAAGTCAAATTGACTGAGCAGCACAAAGTGTTAACCGTATATTTCCAAATTTACTTTGTCGGAATATGTATATCGGCCAATCGTCTGATGTCATCATACTACCAGATTCAGACGCGTCAGCTTTAGCTATTATTCAAGTTCTGTCTCCTCTTTTTTTTTTTTTCCTGCTCTTTTTACGAACAACTAACTAATGAGTCTCAAAAAAGGAGAAGTCAATCTCGGTGTATGTTATTTATAAAAGAGGGCCTAGAAGACAGCCTCTAATGCTAAAGGTTTATTATTAGACATCTATCATGGCTGTTGCCTACAAGGATGGTGTCATTCTCGGTGCCGATTCACGTACAACAACTGGAGCCTACATTGCCAACAGAGTAACCGACAAATTAACAAAAGTGCACGACAGAATCTACTGCTGCCGATCCGGTTCAGCTGCAGACACTCAAGCCATTGCTGACATTGTACATTACTACCTTCAGATGTATAGGTACATATCGATTCATAGATAAACAAAACATGTCGCTAGAATCACATACGGGAACCTGAAATATTTTTGGTAGTGTTAGCGAAGATGAGGCGCCTTCCGTTCGTACTGCAGGTGCTTTATTCCAAGAGCTATGTTACCAAAATAAAGATAACTTGATGGCCGGTATTATTGTTGCTGGTTGGGATGAAAAAGATGGCCCTTCAGTATATAATGTGCCTCTAGGCGGTTCCTTGCACAAGGCTCCTTTTGCGATTGGTGGTATGTGTATACTCAGGCACATGCACGTTTAGATATATGTAAAAGCATATATATATACATATGTGTGTGTGTGTGCGCCTTTGAAGCTTATAGTATTGTATACTGATATCTCTCTGTAGGATCTGGATCAACATATATTTACGGTTACTGTGACGCAAATTACAAAGACAATATGACACGCGACGAATGTGCAGAATTTGTAAAAAACTGTAGGGTTTCATATACTATCTTGTTGCCAGTAACGTTTTAATCTTTCGCATACTTTAGCTTTGGCCTTAGCAATGTCCCGTGATGGATCTTCAGGGGGTGTGATCCGTCTAGCTGTTATTACAAAAGATGGCGTTGAGAGAATTTTCGTTCCCGGAAACCAATTGCCTGGTAAGTTTATATGTTTCTTTTTTTACGTATGGAGTGTGTGACTGACTGTCACTTTATAGTTCACTGGGAGGGTTAAAGACTAAAGCTTGAGGTGTGTTTCTAATCAATAAAAAAAAAAGGATGAAAAACATATGTAAAACATGTACTTGGAGAACCTAATCAAATACGTATTTCGCATGATTTTACTTGTTACGCGATAAGCCACAGCGTGTTTGTTTTGATACAAAAAGCGTGCTGCATTTTTTTATTTTGTCATTCTCCTTACTTTCTACTAAAATTTATGCCAAACTCTCGTGATCAGTCTCCAAGCTCATTTAACCGCGCGTCTTCCGATGAAAGCATAGAGACTTATAACCCTGAATACTCTGATGAGGGAAGCAAACATGGTATAGACACGTTTTTGAATAATAAAATGCAACTAATTCAGCCTTGGTTGAAAAGACAACATTTACAAAAGAGAAGAAGCATCACAGCAAAATGAAAGCTTAGAGAAATTGCCACAAGAGGATGGATCTTTCATGGATGTCGATAAAGAGCCTCTTACAAACGACAAACATAGTGACTACATTAGCAATAAAGCAGAGATCACTTTAGGGCCGAAAAAAGCTATAGCCGTTAAAAACTTTACTCTTGTTTCCAGCACAAACATTATCAAAGGAAACAAAGCGCCAGGTCGACGTGGACGAAAGATGGTTTTGACTCGTTCCAGTAGAGTACTGGCAAATAACACTGTCGAGGGGGATGGAGACCTAAACAAAAATACCACAACACCAAAAAAAATCGACAGGAAACCCAAAACAAAAAAGGGGCCCTTAAAGCCCAAAACATATCAATCGAAAAAGCATCCAAACCCTCTTCCTGTTCTAGGTAATTTTGCTGGACCCAGTTTGCTAAGTGAGAGATACTGACTACCAAGTAGCCAAGGGCTATGTTTTGTCATTTATAATAGAGGGACATACTAACGTCAACCCGCCAGTACGAACAACGAAAAACAAAGAGAGTGCTGAATCAAAAGATATTTGGTGTTGCGAGTTTGAACCACATCGACCTGGACAAGTACAAACTGATGTTGCAGCCATAGCTGGATCCTATACTGTATTGTTTTTGGACATTCAACAAGGGAGATACACTAAAAAGTATACACACTCCGAATCACAAGAAATATTCTACTCCATGGCTTGGACAACTATGAGATTAGACAGTACCTCGACTCAGGATGAAGAAAACAGTAGTGAGGAATTATGTAATGTTCTGGCCGTAGCCGGACGGCTGGGGTCTATTAAGCTACTAAATCCACTACAGAACGAATGCTATCGTTATCTTTTTGGACACAACAGCCCAGTCTTGAAGATGGTCTTTAGTAAACGAGAACCAAGCTGGCTTTTCAGTAAGTTAGAACACTCAAAGATGTGATCTGTATATAAACACTGTTATAGGTGCCTCTGCCGACAAAACAGTTATGCTGTGGGACATTGGATCTCCTGCAAGCGAATCAGACAATTCAGTGTAAACAAAACGTTTCAGCTAAACAATATAAATTAAACCATTCCTTCTAGCTGCCTTGCAAAATTCTCTTTACCACCTGATGTGGGAGAACCATCTGCACTAAGCGTATCTTACAACCTAGATATTGTTATTGTCGGTTGTTGTGATGGCAACTTGGTACGCTTTCATTTAACTCCCGAGCAAATAAAGGGCTTTAAGCTAATATCAGAAAGAAAAGAAAAGGAAAAAGCAAAGGTACTACACCCAGAAATTATTTATCCAAACGGAAGTGAGTGGCATGCCGGTTATGTAGACGACGTGTTCGTACTTGGTCAAGACAATGTCTTGAAAGATCAACTAGCTAATCATATTGGTAAAGTATATATATTAAACAGCACACAAGGCTTATATATATATATGTATATATATATTAGTGTCCCGTGGTTCTGAAGACAGAGAAATTACAGTATGGGACTCAGAAACTAGTACACCGCAAGACATTGAGATATATAAGTCGCTAGACTGGCCTGATGCATACGGATCCACTGGGCTTCGCTACAAAGCAATTGAGCAAGATGGTTCGTAGCTAAGTTTACTATGGTATTTTATCGCCATTCTAAAAATACCTTAACTAGATCAAAAAGCGCTTGTTGCAGGCGATTACGAGGGGAGTATTCACATTTTTAACATTGGTGATGGTATCCAGAGCAAAACTCTACCAGACAAGAGTAAAGAAATCATAGAACCAATCAAAGTAGGTTTTTACTTTTTTTAAAAAAAAAAAAAAAAAAAAACACACGAACGCTTACAATAAGTCTAGATTTTCTCTCATGAAATGTCAAAAGAGTCAATCCGAGATATTACCTGCTCTGCAGATACGCGTTCTATAATTACTGTAGACACTAACAACCATGTCTTTGTTTGGAGATGTGTAGATACCAATAAACCGTAGCAAGAAAAAAAATTTAAAATGAAATATACATGAGTTTTTTTTATTGTTGCTTCAATCAATCATGTTTGTTTGCCCATGTTTTAGGATTTGTACGATTACAAATCAAAGCAGCACGATCAACAGAATTGCGGTTTTTGTTGGCAGTAATTTGGAAACAAGTGGCACCACCTTGACGAGAGACAATAACAGACCAAGAAAGGAAGATCTCCCAAATACGAACGATTTTGGTACCGTACTTCTCCTTCATCTTATCCTTGTTCTTCATCCAGTTCTCATACCATCTTTCAAGAGTAGCAGAATAATGAACACCAACAGTATCCACATTATGAATTTCAAAGCCTGCACACTCAATTTGTTTGAGGTACCAGTACAATGGAGTAGAAGCGTCAGCACCAGGGAAAATATATCTAGCCATGAACAAACCCCTAGACAAATAAAACGCGTAAGTTTTTTTTTTAAGGAAAAAGTGCTATCAATAAAAATCTTACCAAATAAAGTCTTCGTATTGCCAAGTGGCTCTCAATCCGGCAACCTGAATGTACATAAGACCGTCATCTTCCAAAAGCTCACGAATTTCAGTAAGGAAAGTTTGGAAACGACGCAAACCAACATGCTCAGCCATTTCAACAGCCTACAGAAAACAATTAGAATTACCTTTTACATAAAATCTTTTTTTTTTTTTTTGGAAAACATACCGAAATTTTATCAAACTTTTGGTTCTTGGGAATATCACGGTAATCCATACAGAGAAGGTTAGCCTTATCCTTGACACCCCATTCTTCGATACGCTTTTCGCCATAGCCAACTTGATTGCGAGACAAAGTAATGCCAGTGGACTGAGTTTTGTAATGCTTAGAGGCATAAGCAGTCAAAGTACCCCAACCACATCCGATGTCCAAGTGCTTGTCACCTTCCTTCATATGAAGCTTGTTACAGATTAAGTCCATTTTATTTTCTTGCAATTGTTCCAAAGTTTCGCGCTTAGTAGGGTCAGAAATAATGCCAGAGGTATAAACCATAAGAGGACCCAGGAAAGCTTCATAAAAGTCATCTCCACGATCGTAGTTGTCACGGATTTGGTTTTCATCTTGATCACGAGAGTGCCAGAAAGTCTCTGGAAGCCATTGGGTTAAAAAGTATTTGAATTGTCCCATAGTGAATTGGAAAGATGCCCAGTCGTGGCGAAGCTCCATCATCTCTAAGGGATCACCATTGAAGTCGACTTTACCAACAAAGTAAGCTTCAAAGAAAGTTTCCATGGGAATCTTGTTGCGGCCATGGTATTGAGCCTTAAGTTCAGCATCATGGAAAGTCAAATAGGTTTCAATAGGTTTGCCAGGAAGAGGCACACTATTTCTATAACGGGGAGCAAAACGGGAGAAAAGGAAAAGAGTACAGGCTAAAATAGGAAAGAACAAAAGAGCAGCAATGATGAAAAAGCCCCAAACGCCTAAACCAAGGTAGTAGGTGACAAAAGCAGGAATACCAACGGTAGCACCAATCCAGACGCGATTATCGAAGGTTTGATTACCAGCTCCTTCTGCTGGCAGTGGAGCATTGTGAATGGCCTCCCATGTAGTCGGCTTGAATTCTTTTGACATCTGCTCATCGAAATGTTAATTTATTTGTACATACAACCTTAAAATACGTAAAAGAAAAACACGCGTGTTTTTAGCCATACCTTTCGCGTCTAACTTCTTGAGTTACTGCTAAGAGCTCGAGGAGAAAAAGAATAGGTTAAAAAAAAAGAAAAAAGAAAAAAGGAGGCGAAAATGGGCTTTTTGTTCTTGGAAATCAAGTGTGACATGTTAAACATCCATGGCTGAAAATATACAACACCCGCTATCGTGCGGATTTTTTGTACACCGTATATCCTTTTACCAAGACCTATGTATACACTATAAAAATTTTGGAGGCAGTAGAGTAACAAACAACAAGTGTCTTTGCGCGTATAGTTTTCGCTCTTGAGGCTAGTCGTGATTCAATAGGCTTGAGCTTTGTTTATAAAAGCCCGCAGGCTGTATACTTTAATATTTCAATTTCCAACGCAGGTTTAAACTGAACGAACCTTAGAAATTCAACGGTCGCACGCGCCGGCCATCACTACTGGTTACGCTCTCTCTGTTTTTCGACAGCGGGATGCCAATTTATTTATACTGCGTTTTTTATGTAACTTCTTTACTCCTGGGATTCCACTCAAATTTTATAAGACTACAGGCAACAGCCCTTGTAAAACGCTAAAGTGCTTGGCTGATATAACATAGAATTTCAAGCGTTGGTTCTACTAAAAGCATTTGGTTCTCCAAGTATACTTTGTGGCTTGAGAAAAGTTTTTATTGAACTACGAACAACTGAAGGTCCTTAACCAATACACGCTTTAAAAATATTTTGAAAGACGGATACCTTTAACTATAAACCGATTTGTTAGCATTTTCTTTTCCAGAAAAAAAAAAGGAAAGAGGTATTTGCAGTCGCTTGCTGTAAGGTACACGGATACATTTGATATAAAGTTTTATATTCCAGTTTTGAATATGTATCCCGCTACTACACTTTTATAAGCGTTTGGCGTGTCTACAGAGAAAGCTTTCAAACGGAGCTATTGCTCTCGTTAAAGAAACAGGCCTCTAAAATATAAAATTATAAATAGCTTCTGAGGCTCCAAGCAAAAACGGTAGTATTGCCTTTGTGTAAGACATATTAGAACCGATTAAAGCAAGTAAGTTAACATATATCTTAGACTATTGTGAAACAAAGGATCATGAACTTGCGAAATAGTTTACACGGTATACCAACGACACGAGAACATTTTTTTAGAAAGCCAAACAAACAGTTCCAAAGGTTTTTTCTTTGTAAAAAGAGCAGAATATCTGCCCCACTAATTGTTAAAATGCCCTATTAAGAACGCTAGCCAAAAACCAAAACAAGTATATACAAAGAATGTACAAGAAAACGCTTTTAGTTATTTTGGTCTACTCTGCTTTGGTATTTTAGATTACTCTTATCTGAAGATCTTTCTAGGTTGTCTTCCTTAAAATTATGTAGCTATTGCTAACAAAGCATACAAGCTTGCTTTTTATAAAGGTATTTTGAACCTTTATGTGTTTGTATATAATACAACAAAGTATTCGATCAACTGTTTAGCATAGCCTATATGCAATGTATATGACGATATACAATCAAAAATCAAAAGCTTAAAAAACACGTTTTTACAACGTTTTACTGCTAGTCGCTCTTTTTGTATGTGTGTACTTTATAGAGAAAAGGGATGAAATAAATGATTATATTAAAAAAAAAAAAAAAAGAAGATATGTTGCTTTTGCATTGTGCTATAAAAAAATACTATCATAATCCCATATTAAAAAATTCTAAATAAAGAAAAATGAAAAGCTTAATGCAAATAAACCTTCAAATTGTTTACAGATAATATTGGAGTATACATCAGTATAAATACGTGGTGCATTGAATACAAAAATCAGTGACAAATAGGCTTTTCTGGAAAAATGCCAATATCACTAACATAGTATAAATAACGATAGCTGACATGTACACCACGAATAAAGAATTCAATTATTAAATCATATAAAAGCGGAAAACTTAAGTTTTTCTCAAATAAATAGATTGTTTTTCGATAAAACGTTGATGTTTTTGCATTCTATTATAATGTTTTCTTTTAAAAAACCTAACGATGGGCTAAATCCCAATCGATTAATTCGCAAATAGAATGTGTACCAGTTACCATTGTGAACTATTTAGATACAAACTAGTAGTTAGCAAGAGATTACCAACCAAACAACAGTAATGCGTCATTCTGAACTTTACAAAAAAAAAAAAAAAAAAAAAGCGAATTCACTCCAAATACTCCTTAGATCATTAGTTTTCTCTTTTTATTTTTCATATAGCTATATATAGCTATATATATATATGTATTACTTCAACGAAGAATAACAGTCTGTAAATAGTCTAGAAGTTATATTAAATAGCGCTTGCGCTTGAACAGTGTCTACTAACAAGGGGGAAATTTTACAAAGTCGTCAGCTTTGCAATTTTGACAGTCGAACAATTACTGCTCCTTATTTTTCAAATGATTTATAGTTTATTGTGAATGTTAAATGGCAAAGGAGCCACTAGCAAAAAAATAAATAAATTAAAAAGTGCCCTGATGGATTTTTTAAGGCAATATTAATTTTTTTCTTGAAGCAAAACAGAAAGAGAGGGAACTATTTGTTATACATTGACACAGATACTACATTGAAGTTAGTTAGAGTTTCCATTGCTTTATTTAAAGAGCAAATCTCACTTTAAGTCCATGTTTTAACTTAAATCGAACCGTGATGTGAACTTTAGGTGAAAAGAAGAGGGGGGATTGCATTAATATACTGATCTGCATTTTTTTTAGTTCACTTTGATTTTCAAATAAAGTCTTTACTGAGCGGCTTCTAAGATTTGAAGCTTTTTAAGTTGTGCTTGCCCGATTTACCTCTGATTTAGTATTCAATAACTTATATTGTACTCATAACAAATAATGTAGTTCTGAAATTTACTCAAAGACCACCACTTTTGTCTGATACACTTTTTTGAGCAAACAAAAATATATTGAAGAACAAAATACTAGTTGATACAAATCAGTAATTCTTTTGAAGCCGATAAACTCTCATTTTTGAGAACCACAGCTGATTCTCATCGTGCTGTTATTTTAATTTGCAACTCCCTGTACAAGTAAAAACGGCGTAACAGTTTCTACTCTCCTTCAACTTGAATGATCCATAATCCGATCAAGTAAGTTACACTGTCCATTTTAAGATTTAGGATGACAAAAGACAAAAGGTTAGACAGCACTTTTTAGTAGTGCCTTTTTCTGACGTTAATTGGACGAAATAATATAAGGTTCAAGAGTGTAACAAAGCGATTACTGAAAAAAAAAAAAAAAAAAAGTACAGATCCTAAGCGGAGAGGTTGCTCGTGCATATAGTGCTTTTAGCTTCCGTATTATTTAGTTTGAGATCGTGCTATCCAACAGAAAGCAGCTTTAGTCTGAAAGCCCCAGATAAAATGGGGCTACAACATGTTTGATCGGGAAGTAAAAATAACATGACTTTTCCACTACGAAGACGTATAAAAAGCGCGTGCTGTCTAGCAAATATAATTGCTTTTTCTCTTTATTTATTCACTTCAAATGTCTGAGCAAGTACCCCCCGTGCAACTTAACAAGGCTCAAATAAAATATCTCGAGAAACTTCCTCCAATAGAGTTAAAAGACATACCTATTGAAGATGCCCGTCGATTTTTTGCTTTGGAAAAAGATACCGATATTTCGGGTCTCCCTATCACAGTGGAAAAAATGCTGGTCCCTTCGTCCAATAATGTAGATATTAACATCGAAGTTTATCGCCCAAAAAGCGCTTCTGACGAAGCTATCTTACCTGTCTTAATTTACTTGTAAGTTCAAAAATCCTAGAAAAAAAACTCATTGTATACTCTTAAGACCAGGTGGTGGGTGGTCTTTAGCCAGACAGGGATTACACCCTTTTTTTGTTAGCAAGGTAAGCAACATCCACCTGAATACAGCTACTAAAGTGTTCTCATAAAAACAACTAGTTAGCAATCGAAGCAAAATGCACTGTAGTCTTTGTCAATTACCTTCTCAGCCCAGAGGTCAAGTTTCCTTATGCCCTTGAAGAATGCTTTACAGTATTGAAATGGCTAAATGATCCGCTTAATGCCAAAGTCCTTTCAATAGACTCCGACCGCTTGGCTATCTCAGGTGATTCTGCTGGTGGAAACCTTGCTGCTGCCTTAGCAAGTAAGTATCATCAGCTTCTTATTTTGGCTTAGTCTAATCACGACGTAGTTCTTGCTAAACAAAGAAACTTGGAACATCTAATTAAACGTCAAATATTGATTTACCCATGCGTGGATATTGCTCGTGACAGAAGCTCATACCGGGAGTTCAGCAAAGGATATTTTCCCAGTTGGAATGATGTCAAGTACTTTTGGCAGCTCTATACTAACAATGGGCAAGATGACGAAAATCCTTTGGCATGTCCTCTCAGAGCTAAGATCGATGACCTTCGTGGATTACCCTCAGCTCTCATTGTAACTGCGAATGCTGATGTTCTTCGCGATGAAGGAGAAGAGTATGGCAGAAAGCTATTGCTTGCAGATGTCTCTGTCTCATCTTTTAGATCTTTACACACAGTACATGGCTTTGTCTCTGTACCCAGCCTTTTGTGTGAAGAAACACTAAATGTGATTGATATAACAGCTGGTTTTATTCGTAGAGCTTTTGTAAATTGAGTACAAGCTTAATAAACTATTTTATAAACAAACATGTTTTATTGGACATCTAGCTTCATACCGTTATCCACACATAGTTTTAAAACTTCAATTGCGAGCGTTCGAATTACTTGTACATTACATGACTTGGTTATAGCAACAAGCTTTTTGTCTATATTTTCTCCTGCCATTCCCTGTGTGACTTCTTTTCCACAAGACAATAGCAAAAGTCTCATGATCTCTATGCCTCTATGCTTCACATCCATAGTCTCCTCTTCATCTACCCACCTAGCCATTCTTTCAAAGCATTTTTCTACATTTAAGATCATTTTACAGGTACTTGGACTGTTTGCTAAAATGGCGAGAGCCCCTGAGGATGCTCTTCTAGTAGCTGGATCTTCATGGTCCGAAAGAATCATTAGAAGACGAATTCGATTTTGTGATTTTTCTGGGTCACTGTAGCGGTCGAAGACAGGCTCACAAAAGGTCATGTTACATACCATTTCAGTAGCAGCTCTTTGTACCATATCATTACTAGAGAGTTGCAGGTTTTCAAAAATGCTCATACCATCTGCATTTTCAATTAGCAAGCGAACACGGTCGTCGACAGATGCTAGGTTTGTCATCGCCATCAAAGCTTCAAACTGGCGTAGCTGGCTAGAATCTTTACACAAATTCAGGAACGGCTTTACTAAGTCTAGTAAAATATCCCCTTGGAAAGCTAAACGAGGGTCAGCAGTAATAGCCAATTTAGCTAGAGCTTGAGAAGCAACGATGCCCGATGTTCCTTCATCACGAGATAAAAGAAGAAGCCCTCTAACAATTCCTTGCTGCAGAAGCTGGCCTCGAGTAGCTTGTGGAGTAACAATGTTTAGATAAGTCTGCGCAGCGACTGCGCGGATGTTGGTACTACTGTTTTTGGACAAGACAATTAATGCGACTGAGACACCATTGGCAATAGCTTTCTTTATTCGACCTTCAACAGCGGCATCGTCTTCACGAGGGTCATCCCCATTAACTGTTTCAGTTAACCCAGTTGCCTTTCGTTGCTTTGCATCAGCTAGATCTCTCAGTCTCTTTATTTGCTTCTGCTTTTCATCCAATACTGGCTTATACATAGTCACGTTAGCAAATATCGTGCCCAGGCCAAATAGCATAGGATTCCTTGCGCCAGAAGATTCCTCACGAACGGTATTGACAGCTAAAGTGGACAGGCATTTTAAGAACTCTTCGTCTTCACCTAGCGACTCTTTTATTTCAGGTTTCAGAGAGGAATACGCTAAACCTTCGAGAGCGTTTAGTATCAAATTTGCGTCTGCTGATTTTGACTTGATCACTTGTTTTAAAGAGTCAGCTAGGGTATCATCAGTTAAATGCATTTTGCGCATTAAGTCGTTCAAACTGTTGTCTGCTGAGCCGTCAGGTACCGAAGATGTATCGGATGGAAGGTCAGACTGAGCTTTTAGCTTGGTGAGCGCTGTTCCTGCAGCTGCCTTCAAATGTGCATCGGTTTTGGTTTGTCCCACCATTTTGACAAGCCAATCTGTTGCATATTTTAATATGAGTTTACGACAACTCTGATCAGAAGAGGCAATGTTAAGAACTTCAGCTACAGCTATCTGTACAGGTAATATCTCAAATTCTACAGTATCAATCATCTCTTCCACTATACCCTCTTGGCACAAAATAGCAGCACCGACTGTCATACTTGTTTGAAAAATTGCAAGTAGTGTCTGATATGCCAGTAATTTGGAGTCGTTTTTTCCTTGATCAATACAATGAGAAAAGCATGCAGCGCACTTTTCGATAACAAATGTAAGGGGATACTGCTTGGCAGATTCAGAAGATGGGTTGAATAATTGTGTAAGAATCATAAAAGCTAAGCTTTTGACACGAGGAGGAGAATCCGGTATACCACAAGCAGTTAGTACACTTATAAAATCTGCAGAGCTAACAAAGGATCGTACGCTACTACTTTGTGTAGTATCAAGATTGGTGAGAAGTATTTGGAATTTTGTTACCAAAGGATCCTCATTATCCTTTTCATCTGTTAGCGAGCTTTGAGACGTTGTAATGCGCACCAGCAAGCTTTTGATTTCCTCATTATTTGGATCTCGCCTTAGGGCTTCACGAATATCGTCCTGACATTTTTGAAACTGATTTAAAGATTCGTAGAGTAAAGCCCGCTTAACCAAAGTCGAAACAACAGATATGTCGTCTGAGCTGTTGTGTTGCAATTCTGACGAGCATGAATAAAACAGTGATTTATAGAGGCGCGTTTATTTTACCTCTTGTCAAATCCACAATCTGCTTTTCAATAAACTGTATAATAAATGTTAGCTAGCTCAGAGAAAAGCAAAGCAAAGATTTGAGTTACCTGATCTTTTAACAAAAAAAAGGTTAGATTTTGAGAATGAACAAAAATAGCGTACCTGTACTCATAGACTGCAAAAACGTACTCTAAAAGACAGGAGTAGGTGTTACTGATATTGAGACTTTGGTTTTTATCGATCTGAGTTCCATAAAAGTAACCAAGTTTCAAATTTAAAGACAGCCTTTTAAAAAAAGACGCCAATATTTAATTTAAAAACCTGCTAAGATGTGCTCTTTTTCTTGTACACAAATTACCAGATTTTTGAAGTATAATTGTTCATACTCATTTCCTCCTATTTTCGTCTTTGAAGTAAAAGGGATTATCATATAACTAAAATTAACAGTGTATAGGAACCGTAGATGGCTTTTGTAATATGAGCCTCATAAAAAAAAGCTCAAGCCCATTTAGTGATCAAAACAGCTTGCTATTGTTTTGAAATAAACATGTAAATAGCTACCCCTCTTCAAGTAAAAAATTGAGAAATGCAAAGTGTTCGTCTTTTTTGAACTCTGAAACAAAGACGCTTTCGGTATGATGGGGAACTTACTAGGATATCGTATTCATACTATCTGTACTCTCTTTTTTTTTAACATCAAGCTCGCTAGAAATAGTATACTGACAAAAAGCGTCTCGATACAAGCCAGTCATATACCCATTCCTACTACAGCAATTTTTTTATTACTCTTGAGTTTCGATAAAAAAACGGAGTATTCAAATAATGCTAGAGCTCTTAACCAGATAACGCATAAATTAGAGTCTATAGCGCCATGTTGATAAGAGACTGGAGTGGTTTTAGTAAACTCGGCTGAGGTCGGAGAAGACAAGATCAAGATACCAAAGGGGATATTTCAATTAGTAGGATGATGTTGAGTGAAAATCACTATGTCACGAAAATCACTGAAGGAGTGTTTGAAGAAAAACACTGGCCAATGTTCAGATAATTTATGGTGTATTGTGATTACTCGTCTTAATATAAAACCAATTAGATTACTTGTACGCATAATACTTCAAAGATGGTTGTGCTACTACCTCGTTGTGCTCATTTAATCCAAAGTTTCTTTTGAATCCATCCTAACCGAGATGCTCTAGTCATCCTCCAGTTCCTCTTGCTTATGTTTATCTCAATCTGAATCCTTAAATGCATTTTAACAAATAGTGGAGATGGGTATAAAAGGAAAACCCTTAGACCTAGAATAAAGATATCAAGCAAGTTGTCTTGTTAGTTTTCTTTCAATCAAAATTTTATCTGGATTATTTTTATTTTATTTAATTTTCCGTAAGGATAGGTATTCCATTATCTAGTTTTTTTTTCTAGTATTTTTCTGGTTCCAGTTGTACGAAGTAGGTTCCTTCAGGCGGCCTTGGCACTCGTTTGAACTGAAGTGAATTAATTGAAATAACTTTAGGTAAATCGTTGGTATTTCGTGAATAAATTTAAACTCCCTCAAGCAAACTACCAATCCCATCGCATACTTACTAAATCAAAAATGTCTGATAGTCATGCTATTTACATACTCTGTGTTAATGGTGTGATTCAGTGATACGCAGAGTACGAGCGAAATGCATGCGACAGAAATAACACTTTTTTTACAAGGCTGTAAGTGCGGTGGCTTACATTTCATTTTTGCATCTAAAGTGTTTTTAGTAAAAAATTAAATCAGATTAAAATCTAGTTGTGTGGCCGTCTAGCTATAGGAAAATGCTTTTTAATATAGATGTGACCCATAAGACCCGGAGCATAAAAAAAAAGTTTTTTGTCAGGTAGCTTAATATACTCATATTCAAAGTAGTTGTAGCTGAAGTTTTTTCGCTGGTAGGGAAATGTTGCCTCTATGCTCTTTTTTATCAAGATATACCGATAGAGAAATGGCTAGTAGATTGTATGTGGTGTATATAATTCTTTGTCCGAATCTTATCCAATCCTTTTATAGCAATCATTTCCCAATAAGATGTCATACTATCTTATATCGCACAAGGTGATACTTCGCTAGTCTATATAGGTACACATAAAGTAGGCTATCTCACAAGCCAAGGACCTGGCTTTCAGCTTTGGTTGCATACAATGAAAAAAATAATGTACGTTTTTAGGCTGTTAAATGGAAAAGATCTGGATAAAACAGAAGAAAACCGCCGGTTAGATGTGAGTGATGATCGATTTGAGACACACGCAGTACAAGTGCAACGTTTCATTTTTAAAGCAGTCACAAGCCTTTTTATGGGAAGCCAACTTATTTTTTGCTTTTCTTCCTTTTTAACCATCTATTTTCTATGGCTACTAAAAACGGCAAAGATAGTAACGAAATAGACAAAGAGTCTCTTCCCACTTTACATGAAATACGTAGAGGTGGAAGAAAGTCGCTCTACATGGCAGGTGTTATTGCCGCTGGTGGTGGTTTTGTCGTTGGGTTTGATACTGGTGCCATCTCGGGAACTATGGTTCTCGATTCGTTTGTCAGTAGGTTTTTGAACGTTGATTATGCATACCGCGATGCTTTGCTTATAGCAATGATGCTTTTAACCGCCACTATTGGTGGCCTAATATCGGGCAGTGTATGTGGTAAGTTTCATGTATATATGTTATAAGAACCAATTGAATTTGCTAACAATGTTACCTTTAGACCATATTGGACGAAAGTATACCATCTTGTTGGGAACTTGGGTGTTTGCTCTTGGGGCAATATTTGAAACCATTGGGTACAATTTTGGGATGTTGATGGCTGGTCGTCTTTTAGTTGGTTTTGGTGAAGGATTTCTGACCAACGCTATTCCTTTATACCACACTGAAATTGCACCTCCAGATATCCGCGGTCGTTTGATCACTCTGTTTAGTGCTACATCATCTGTTGGTACTATTGTGGGTTTCTTTGTAAACTTTGGTACATCGCATTTGACCAATGATTGGGCATGGCGTATACCCTTTTTAATTCAAGCTCTTATCTGCGTATTCCTTTCAGTTGTATACTTTTTACCTTTCTCTCCTCGTTGGTTAATTGATAAAGGACGTGAGCAAGAAGCCCTGGAAGTTTTAGCTGTATTACATGAATCAACCACCGAAGATCCGGAAGTCAAAAACGAATTCAATAATATAGTTGAAGAAATTGAAGTTGAACGTGCATTTGGGAGTCGCACGTTTGTAGAGTGTTTCCGTGGAAGTAACCTCAAGCGTACATTATATGCCCTATTCACAGGTAATGGTGCTGCTTTTACTGGAATATATTCTATCAGTTACTATACCCCTCAGGTCTTTCAGCAAGCAGGTCTTGACGATGTTGGTGTCTCCTTGATTACAAGTGGTGCAAGCAACATTCTTGTCCTCATTTTTACTATGCTTACTTTGTTTTATATTGACAAATTGGGACGCCGTGCAGTATTTGCTTCTGGTGCATTGATTATGGGTATTTCTATGTATGCTGTTGGTGGTATTTTCCAAGGATTCATGACTATAGATGAAAGCGGCAATGTAGGATTGGGCAACCCCCATGCCCGCAACTGTGTCATAGCTTTTGTGTTCATTTTCCAAGCTGCTTATGCTTACAGTTGGGGTCCTGTCGCTTATATCTATCCTGCAGAAATCTCCAACACACGTACTCGCGCAAAAACAATTGCTCTTGCCTATGGTCTAAACTGGGCAATTGGCATTTTTATGACATTTGTCATGCCTATCTTTATGAACAACACAATATTTGGTGGATACTATTTTTTTGGTGCTTGCTGCTCCGTTCTGTTCTTTGGTAGCTTCTTTCTTCCGGAAACAAAAGGCAGAACTCTTGAAGAAATTGATCGTATTTTCAATCCAATGTAAAGCTGGCCTAAGGAAAGGAGAAGAAATAAATAGGAAGTATCGTGTTGCGTATGGTTCTCTTTGGTGGATTCCAGCTATAGATTATGAACACCTATAGAGAATCATGCGTCAGGTACATTATAGACTAACGTTGTATATGAAAAGAGCAACCGAGGGGTGCCAATTTATATTGGCTGAGATCATACCCTTAAGAGCGGATCATGGTAATTCATGCGTCGCGATGTGTTTTCTTCTTTTCGTACACATATCTCTTTAGCAATAGCCACCAACTTCCGCGCAGCTTTTACTGTGAAGGAGCCAAACAGTAGCTCAGAAATCAGGTTTGTATATGACGTTTTTTTTTCTTTGATGTTGGTGGCTATATTTTTCAATCAAATGGGTTGACGTACCACCCTCTCGGTTTATCTGTGCTCTCCTTTTTTTTTACTGCCCTGAGCTTGAGGTACAAAATTTTAATATTTTCATACGGACCCTATAAACTACAATAAACGTACACAAATCAACACATTTATTTGCTTTTATAATTGTTTTAATTTTTGTTTTTGCCACAAAATTTTACAATGATAGATGATTAAAATATCTGTGCACTATTTATTGCTTTATGTATTAATGTATGTATGCAGATTTTTTTTATTCTTGGTCAGTGATAGCTTGAAGTAGACCGCTCACGAGCTTGGCATTTGTAATTACATTTGTTTTTACTGCTCCAAAGGTTGGATCAGCAAGAGCAAGGAACTTCAGACTTTCAAGTCCTAATTTTTGCGTTTGCATTCGGGCTGTCTCACTGGTAAAAGCTTTCTCAGAGCAAGCTGTCAACAGAATACTTTTCACTGCCTCAATAATTTCATAGTTTTGGCTACTAAGGATTACTTGGTTCATTTTAGGAAGCAAAGATTCATAGCTAATGGCAAAAAAAAAAAAGGGAGGATTAGCTTTAGAACAAACCGTATGATAAATATTTACACAAGAGCAAAAACATCCTGCACGGAGTTTGCAGCATCTGCTAGTAAATTGTACAGGAAGAGCTTGTCGCTTTCTGTTTCAGAAGAGTTCAACAGAGCAACAAGTAAAGATACCAAAAGGAGGGCAGTACTGTTATCAGGAATTTCTAAAAAGTCAAATAAACCAGCATCTGACATTCCTAAATCAATATTGTCTATATCTAGTTCATTAAATCCAGCTATATGAAGCAACTCTCTAAGAACATTCTCTTTGGCAGCAAAAGGAAGTAGACCTGCTAAATAGCCAAGACACCGCGATTCCACAAATCCATGTTGACCAGTTCGTTTGGAGTCAATTTCGAGGAAAGCACAGAGACATTGGTATACAGAGTCTTTTGTTTGATATTGTTTAAACCCTTTGAGTAAGATAGCTGCTACTGAAAAAGAGAAGTACTGGCTGAAGTTGACACCGCAAACTCTATCCAACTCAAGAGCAAACAATTCAATGCCAACTCTGGATTCTAGTAGAACCTCTTCAATTGATTGAAGCGCAAACATCTTCCTAGAATCAAGAGCACGAAGTACTGCATGTAAGAGCTCCACAGCAGGCTGGAATATGGAAGGGTGACCGATTTGCGCTAATCCAACAGTCAACCAAAATGCATGTAGGAGATAACGAGAACCCTTAGCGAGATTGTCAATCATGTTGGCTAGGCACATCATTATACTTATGATAAGATTCGGTTCAGCCTCTGTGAATATTGACAAGGCACCTTTAAGAGCAACAAGTATTTGATACAGAAGATCGTCGTCCACTTCATCTTGGGAAAGGCAGCCTAAAACGACAAATGCACGTGGTTGAACAGCCGGATTGAAATAAAATGCAGTGCTTGCAGCCAAGCTCATCCATCTTGCTCTCCAAATGTTTGCAATATCTTGAGTTGCAGCGCCGTAGTTCAGAGTATCCATTAGTAATCTAATGATGTTTTGTAAAGAAGCGAGATTGATTGAATCAGCGTAGTCTGTTGTTGTGTCTTTTGTGATAGTAAAAGCATTGGCCGTTTGCTTTGTAAGACCAAAAAGGACTCTATTTTTGCTGTCGCATACATCACTTAAAACGTACTTCAGCTTCTTGATGTTTTCTTCAGGCAGGTGGGAATTTATTGTACACATAGCATGGATAGTATTTACGACAAGCTCATGTACTGAAGATCTTATAAAGGTAGGGCCAGTCACTACCAAAATAGAGACAATGTGGTATATTTCAGGTACATGGGTAACAATAGAACCTGCATTATTGAACGAAAGCATCAAAATGAATCGAAGAACTATGGCAATTTCTTTCCAAGAGCTATGGTCCGCAAGTTGCCTACACGGTTGTGATGATGTTCCTTCAATTAGTCGTCTCATGCGGCTAATAACCTTGCCTCGAATTAATACGCTGGACATTGTTACTAGGGTATCTGTAATCAACTCTGCTTGAACAGACCCAGCACCGCTTTTGACAGATTCTTGAATAAAGCAGTCGAGAACTATGTCAGTTACTTCGTTGGTATCAGCTAGAGTTTTCCATACTTTGGCCTGCATGTGCTTATAAAGCCTTGTGTTCTTTATTGTCACTCCCACCAACATCGCAATCACCTCTTTTGTTTTAGCCGCATTAGAAAGGTGATCGTTGTGGCTGCTTTTTGAGAAATCACCCAGGTTCTGAAGCCAAGGTACAATGTACTCCAAACAAAACTTCTGCTTAGGCTCACCTAATTTTGCCAAGCTAACAATAGCTTCATTCAAAAACTCAAGTGTCAAATGAGGTTCAGTTTGTGCCAAATCGTTACTGATAGAGACAACAAAACTGGTACTATTGACAGGTATACAAAGATCTAAGGATTCAAAAAGTTTTTTAAGAAAAAACCATCCGATCAATACCAACTCCTTCTAGTATTTACCTTTTGCGTTTAATAATCGGTTTCCTATGTTGAATTTGAATGAAAGGCTTATCGAATAAAGCAGACTATATGCAGCCAGACGAAGACTGTGATCAGCGCTTCCCATATTCAAAAGAGCCATATTTAACAACCGTCCGGGAACATCATTGGGTCGAATGGTGCGGTCGTTTATATTGCTTGGTTTGGACGCTTCGTAACGTTGCCTGGTTCGACGGAGTTGCTAGTTGTAAAAATCAATAAATTTGAGATCAAACAATTTTTAAAAAATCATTACTTACGACAACGATTGAATCTCTTTGAGAGGAAGAAAGCAGCATGGTTGATTTTCCTCTGTCATATCTGATATTTATGTCTTTTCCGCTTTCGCTTTTTCCCGGTGAATGAGAAGCAACCTCCTCAAAATCGGAAATATGATAGACATCTTTGATAATGGCGTAAACGTTATCGTAAAGCTTTTGTTTTTTTGACTGTTTTAAAAATTGATTAGTTTCCCCCTCCCCAAAATCAACGATTATCCATTCGTACCGTTATCAATTGAATTTCTTCAGAGCCAATCTTCATAGTAACCTGTACTGAAGACTTTGAATTGATTGCTTTTATTACTGGGTGTATTGTCACACAAGATTCTCTTTCCAAATCAACTACCAATTTTATAAGTATGGCTAAAGTTTAACAATGGGAAGCTTACGGGTTGATTTTGGCAAACGCAGCTCCGAAATAGCTATGTTTTGTGATATTTCGACCAAGCTTGAGTACACTTTAGCTCCCTTGATTATCCTGTCAGAGAAATAGCTAGGAAGTGTAGTAAGGTAGTATTGTAGGTACGTGTTGGGGTTGTACAAGTGTACTTCGACCAAGTAGGTCTCCACTTCACGACCAATCAGCTGAAAAAACTGACCAATCCAAAAGTTTGGCACTAAATTGGTTGATGTGAACTCTGTATAATCTATTAAAAATTCAAATGGACTATTCAAGTAAGGCTCCATGACCTAATTTACCATGAGTTAACAAAAAAAAATTTTTTTCAAAAAAATACCTTTAGTGCATAGTAGATATAAAGCTCAAAGTCCATATCTACTTTGATAGAGCTTACAGATACATAAAAAACCGGTCTCCCTGCTTTTGACTTGCCACCTAAATAAAACATATTGGCAGCACTCATTGTAGATAAATCGCGGTGTGCATTTTTTCGCATAAACTCGGCGTAATGTTGGTTTCCGACCATTGTGTTTCCAGGCTTTTTAAACAGTAGGTCTACATTGGGCATTTCCGAAGGTCGTCCCAACTGCGCTAAAATAGTAGAAAAATCGTCAAGTGTTTTTTTGCAACGAAGCGCCTTTTCTGCATTTGATCTCTTTGTCATATGTTTGACGGTTAACTCTTTAGATACACGCTCTAAATTACTTGATAGGTATTTATGAAGGCGAATATAACCAGTTTGGTCCATTCTTGTATCTTTGATTGCCGCAGGCGGTGTATTGGAGGGAATAGTAGATATTTGCCTCAAGAATGCCATAACGTTGTAAGCGTTTTTGGTTAGAAACTCATTCAGTCTGATCATGTGTGTTTCCATTGCTCCAAAAATAACATTCGAAGACAAATTTTGGATTATTCTGGCTGCTTGAAGTAAAATTTTTCTAACGTTGTTATCTTTTGGTACAGCAGTTTTACCAAATCCGGCATTTTCTGGGGATACTATGACCGGACCAAACAAACGCAAAAACACAAAACTGCCAACCGCGGTATATTTTGACTCGGGGAAGCGTGCACTAACAGACCTGCAAATAACGTCTAGCTCTTGACGAAATATTCTGAGAAGAAAGTTTATGTTAGACAAATACATTTACATATATACAAGTATAAATTCCTTACAAGGGAACACTATTGGCGGTTGGGAGTATCGCATTTAGTATAACTTCAGTAACATGAATAACGTTTTGCATATTCTTTGAAACATCCTCATTCGGGCGCGCTTTCTGTGGATCGAGCTCCCAAGTCAATTTTTCATATGGCAAGGAGTTGATATACTCAAAGACAGGCGTAAGTATGACACGGATATAATCCATACATGTAAGCTTCGCACAAAGAGACAATATACGTGTTGCCATAGTTGTTCCTCTAAATAATGTTGCTTCTTGTTCTAGGGTCAACTATCAGCACAACAGTTTCGTATTGTGTCCAACCTCTTTACCTGTTTGAGCAACCTCTCGGTCAACTATAGCTTTAAAGAGCATTGGCGTTTTATGTCGGGATTCAAAACAAATCAAAAGTGCTTCGGCAAGGTCGGAAATATCAGATGAAGGACACACATCGCATAGCGCTAGTACCACTTCCTTGTTGGCGCCTACAAGCATCTAAAAAAAAACTCAGTATATATATACATATATACACACTCACATCAACTAATTTCTCGTATCTTTCAGTCGTTACACCTTCAGCCAACATATCAAATTCAGTACCATGCTCAAGGATATTAGTTAGCACCTGCATAAAAGATGTACGAGTTTTCTCGTCGTCGTCATAGCCCATAGAAAGCGAATATTTCAAACCAGTTTCTACGTTCGCACTCAATAAATGAGACATAGCAAGAATGGTCAACTCTTTCATCATGGTTATATGCTGGTAAGAATCAGATGACGGTTTAAATGACAAGTCTTTGTTTTCTGAGTTCAATCTATGAGATGCAAAATCCCTTTCTGTTCGCTTGTATCTGTCCAGAAGTGATCTGAAAAGGTTAAAATACTTGAGAAATAGTCTATTGTTGATAGTGGCTGTATCGTATGCTCTGATAGTATCGAGTGGTTGAAGGGGAAGTTCATGGAGAACTTTAACAATAGCCTTTATGCATGCATAATCAAGATCTTGCTGAAGTCTTTCCATTTGTGGTCCTCCTTCAGTGGATTTACGGCTCTAATAAAATTAGAAATAATAAGTTACATGACTTTCAGTTGGACCTTTTACCATAGTCACGTCGCTAGTCCATTCTACAAGAATTTCCAAGATTCTATTGCGCAATGCGACACCTTCTTGAATAATAATACGTTCCTTTTTTTGCATAAGCGATTCTACTAGCATACACATCTTGATTTTTATGCGAAGGGTGATTAGAGTGTTAGGTACACCGTCAAGATAGCCAATAAACTGATGTATTAAGGTACTGAAGTCAATATTCAACAAGCAGTCACCAGGGTTGTTGAGTCGATCCAAAATGAGCTTCAAAACTAAGACCGATTGCTCTACAAACAGTTTGTTTTCAGGATTGCGGACAGCCTTTCCATTGGAATCAAAGCATTTGCTCATATGATTTTCTAAATGGCGAAATAAAACTGCAAAGAGATCTGAAGACAAATCGATACCCAGTATATCCTTTATGCCTTCTCGAATATATACATTGTCGGAGACTAACATATCTGTCATTTCAGCAACAAAGCCATCCACCATAACTATAGGTTGGTTTGCTGTTTGTCTGGAATTTTCTGAAGAGAAACTGATAACCTCTTCCATTTCTCTGTCTCTTGTTAAGCAGCAACCCCCCAAAGCGGCCAAAAATCCAGTAAAGTTTTGCCATTCTAGAGATTTTTCTTCATAGTTTTCTACATTCTGTTGCGGCCTGCTGATAGTAGGCGAAGGAACATTGCTGGTCTTTGTCCTGTCAGGTTTACCAACAAGCAAAAGCTTTTTGTTACTTATGTTGGCTAGTTTGAGGCTTTAATAAGTGTTCCAGTTGAAAACAGACAAAAAAAAATACCTTCAATAGTGGTTTCCTCATTTTCTTCTTGTTTGTTCACTAACGGTGTGAGTAGTCTCCATCTTTTATAAACTTCTTCCCATGCAGCAAAGCAGCTAGGTGTATGGTGAAGCAAAGACTGAAGGCATTTTCTGAATTTTTTTTGTTGAGCTTTTCGCCCAATAAATTGGTAGTTGTCTGCTGATAATATCTCATATACTTCCAAGTTAGCGGTAAGCGTGATGCTATTCATTCCTTCGTCCCAAATATCTACAGTTTTGGACTCTTGACATAGTGCCTTGATGCACACAGAGGACTCATCGCATACATCTTTATGAGCTGAGCTCAAAAAGACAAGCAGGGCAATTTCAAGTGATATGGAAGCTTGGACTGCTTCTTTTGTATTAACAGACTCACGAGTCAACATGTTCTATAGAATTAACATCAGTAAGAGAGACCAAACAATCTTTTTTTGTTTTCTTTTTTTTTCGGTTACCTGTTTTTGCTTCAAAAAAGCGGTTCTTGTTTTTAACAGTTTGATCATAGTATCAAGCATGAATTTTTGCATCTTTCCGTTCAAAGCAGTATCCATCATAGACTGAGATATGACAATAATAGCGGGAGAGCTTACTTTCCAAAACTCGCGCATATCATTTGGATTTTGTGTCCAGTGAGAAGCATGTTCTATACGATGTAGTTTAACTAGCAGCTCTGCTGCAGCCTGGCGAACCACCTGAACTGAATATGTTAACAAAGAGGCTAAACCGCTCATTAACCGTCCGTTTTCTTCCACACGATTGCCTTCTCCGAGAATAGCGAAAAATGGATCTTCTCGATATAGTCGTAGGATATCTACCAGTAGTTCTACCCTACTCGTATGGTTGTTTATGTGTGTATCTTTTTTCTTAGTATCTGTCTCTATTTGAATTGTTTGGAGTAGCAGTTCTCGAAGAGGTTTACAGAGCCCGTCATACAGAGACTCCAGTGTTGGATTCCAGGGCAGATGATTTTCTTCCAATAAAATAGCCAGGCAAGACCTAACTAAGGCCAGCTTTAGTGTAATTGGTGAATTTATATGTATACAAGATGGAACGAGCGAATTAATAGCATCTTTTTTATCAAGACGGATACGAGACAACAAAAAGTCTGTAGCCAGTGCTTTTTGATCAATGGTATAGCCGAGTGTACTCATAGACGATTCTGCATTTGCTAGTTTTGTAAAGTCCCAAATTTTGTTTCTCAAGTCTTTTTCGACTTCCTTGGCCATCATCCTTAAAGCCGATTCTTCGTGTGGCGGAACGTAAGTTGCCGCTTTGCAAATGTCTACATAGCACACAACAATCAAGTCAATACTAGATGTAGTTTGTAGCGATTTCTTGAGCAAGCTCAGAAAGTTGTAGCATTTTTCGGAAGATTGATTAGTACAGGCTTTTTGTAGCGATTGGGTAGAAAGAATAAGAATGATAGTCTGAAGTGGCCAAAGAATTGCTCTCTTTTTAGAGCTGTCAGCTGTCAAGTTACACACGTCGAATAGTAATTCAGATTCCGCTATCGGCTGTGAAGCCGTAAACACTTCGGCAAACTCACTAGGACAGCATTCTATCCACTTCCAAATGGCCTTTTTCATTAACCTCGAGAATAATAATTTGGCCGGCAACTTCATATTCGAATAGTAGGGTGTAAGCTCTATAATTTTGTTGGTGAATAAAGGCATATGGAAATAAAGAAATGCAGCCTACCTTTGAATACAGTTTCTAGTCTCTGTCTATTTAGGCGAGTACATTCCAGCATTCGTATCTCGGGAGGTATTTCGTCTAGATTTTTGGTGAAAGAACCAAGTGTAACGGCAGCTCGTTTTATTTTTGTGTAGCATGCGTCCCAGTTACTAGAACTGACATATTGAAGAATCTTAGAAGATGACTTGTATATTTCTGTAATTAAACTGAGTTTGATTTGTTCATAGGTGTATTTTGTCTGATCATAGTCATATATTTGTTGCGGTATAATCTCTGAATCTGTTTCTTCAATTAGGTGATACTGGGTTATGTATCGACTCATAAGCACAAGTATAAATGCGACTAGTTGCGCGTCTAATGGCTGTAACTGAATGATGACTTCATTTGAGGACAACTCAGGGCATTTTTTTCTCTCTTGTTCATAACAGTGTTGATAATGGTGTTGCATACATGCAGACAATAAACGGAGTACAAAAAGCTTTGACTGCATGGTATTTATAGGGACATTTCTTTCGTATATTTGGTGCGTCTAATGTTTTAAACTTCTTAAAAAAACGAATATGTCAAAACCGTTTTTTCTTTTAAATATACCTTCGATACACCTTCTAAAACATAACATAGCGTATTTGCCACAGCAGACAATCTATATTTTGATACTTCGATAAGTGCTGCAACTAATAGGAAAAAAAATAGACGAAAAAGGTTATGTTTCAAAAATTAATTACATTAACCCACTTACCAGTTTGTTTCACTGTAGGATCTTGTTCTACTAGCTCAATTGACTGTCCACTTTGATAAGGTAACTAAAATTAGAACACTTAATGGATTTTCTTGGTTTTTCAAAAAAACTTTAAACCGAATTACTCGAATGGCTACTCGATGAACGAGATTGCTAATTAGTTGTGCACTCGTCCCCATAAAAAAGTGGTGTTATATATATGGCGGTAGTTAAGGAGAGAAAAAGGAAAGAAAGTATACTTTAAAAGAAAGAAAAAAGAAAACCCGAAAAAAAATCAAAAAAAGGAAGAAAAAAGGGGATATGGGGGAGCAGACTCAAGGAAGAAATAAGCTGTGTTCAAGGATGTACAAATTTTTTTTTACCTTATTCTGGCTTTCGCCGAACAAGTAGGACACAGCTTGCACGGATCATTGAGAATAGTTAGAGAGGGAAAGTCATTGGCTTTGTTTATGAGCATTTTTTCGCAGCTTTGGCTCACGTCAGACATAGCCAATAATTACTTGATGTGCTCAAATATTTAACGATGTCTACAGCATCGCTACAATGGTAATAAACGACGGCAGTTCATAACGATTGCTAGGAAGAAGGTTGACATGTTACACAAAACACCAACCCTTCAAGAGTATCATAATTACTGTATATTAATTATACAAGAAGGTTTTTTCTTCTCCTTGGTGTTTTACTTTTTGCTTTCAAAGAATCGTTTTTATTACGAGCGCCTGTTGTATTATCCCAAAAGATCAGACGTAGCTAGAACTCTTTGTCTAAATACGGAAATATGAGTGTATGACAGAGTAACAGAGTCCAATGATCGGCTCGAGTACTAAAAAAGCAGATCAAAATAGCTTTGAGCTTTTTAGTCAAAAATTACACAACTTTCCATTTACAAATTGCTTGTACGCCAAAAAGCATTTGAGGAGAGTACTAAAGCTTTATAGCACAACGATTTATTTCGGGTGATGAATTAAAGTACTGGCTGCAAGGTGGAACGCTATTAAATAAAGACACTGAAGGAAACCGATTTGTAATCACGAAAAAAAAAAAAGGACCTCAGACCCACTGCTTTGGGGACTCTGGAAACGGTACTTATAGAGCAGTCCTTATTTGTACTGTTCAGGTACCATAGAACTACATAGACCGTTATACCCCTAGATACTCTTTTTTTGCTATTGACAGGTGACGTTCTATGTCGTATTTTACACGGGTTCAAAGCGCTGAGAAAAAAAAATTTTCTCAGTTTTACTTTCAAAATAAAAGAGAAACCAGTTGCAACAAGCCGCAGAACCTTTTGGAAGAATACTTTATAAAAAGACATACGAGAAGTAATTTATTTAATGGCGTGAGAGCTTACTTGGAAATATTTAAAACAACAGAGTAATCAACAAGGCGCCGATAACTACTCAATTAATGACCTTAACATTGCTTGCCTTATTCCAATAAAACATTGCTTTTTTTCACAAAAAAAGCTATTCTTTTTTACTTTCGGTTTGTTTTGTGAAAAAAGAGTCTTACTTTCAATTTTTGGCAGCGCCAACAATTTCATATTTTTGGCTCACAATGAGAACGAACATAGCAGAGTATTAAACATAGAGAGAACTACCCTAATCTATACCTCCCAATCAATTAGCCTTTTATGACTTTTACTAGTGATACAAACTTTCTTGAGTGCAATGATAAAGGGTGTACAGTCATTCCAATTCCAAAGGGCGGCCAATAAAAAAATCATAGTTCGGTCAAACTTTTCTCAAGTGGCGATTAAACTTTTCTCGAGTGGCGGTTTAATTTTTCATAAAGGGCAGTGCTTTTTAGAAATTTGAACCATCAATTAGTAGTGAACAGCGCTTTTATTTATTAAAAGTTTATCTCAGTAGGTTTTCGATTCAAATGCTTTTCGAATATTTTTACAGAATGCTGAACGAACACATGTAATCGATTGGGAGGGATAGAGTTACAAGCTTCAGTAAATCTTATGAACGGGTTTTTATCCTCAAACTTACTGCGTTTGGCTATATTCTTACCATTACCCAAAGCTGCTCAATTAGGTTGAGCTCTGGGGATTAGGAAGGAAGATAAATAGACTTATATTTTCTTTTGTTTATTAGTCCATCTATTTCTTTAGCTGTGTGAATAGACGCATTGTTCATGACTATGTATTGACCCTTCAACTTAGAAAGTCAGACCATACTATCCATAGTTTATCAAGAAATTTGAAATAGTGCCCAGTAATAGTGCCATTTGAAGCAGGTTTTTTTTTACTATCAGACGCTTTTCTTTTGTGGTTACTGTAGCCGATTTTGTTGCACTTCGACCATTCCTCTTGTGGGTTTTGAAGTCCTATGGACAAAACAAACCTAGCAGAAACGTCACCTAATACCTGATTGTAGATTTGGTAGCTGCAATAGTTATTATTTCTTTCTCATATCAGCTGCCTGAAGGCTATGTTAATGCTAAAAGCAAATCCATCAACCAAAACGCAGTTTCGCAGGTAATTCATATCTGTCATAGCTCAGTGCTCAATCCAATTTAATCGAACAACGATCTTTTTAGTATTGTCTCTAGTGACTGGTCGAGTTGTGGCTCTTAAGCGAAAGATTGCAGTCAGTCTTCGAAAGGTTATAAACGGTACTCTTTACACTCAAGCCTGAAACCAATGAGTGAGAGAATCGACCCCATAAATTCATCGTGCTTCCTTGTTCATCTTCATAATAAAACCGACTACTCATTTTTTAAAAGTAAAACCGTTCTTTGTGAAAACGAAAACCACTATTGAGAAAATAAAACCTATCGACAACTACAGTTGTTTGTACTATGTTTTGGATGACATATTTTTGATATAATATATTTTTTGCGAGGCAATTTTGAATCAAGCTGATAAATGTTGATATTTTTTAGGAATAGGCTTAAAATAAATTAGTACAACACTTGGACGAGGTGATAGGAGACTATTTTAAAGCCATTTGAGATCTCTTAGCTGAGCGATTTTTTGCTATAGAAGATTTCGTGGAGTGGATAATATCAATTGGCTCAATGGAAGAGTTCTCATCTTTTTTCAGAAGAAATTAAAGGGCCAAAATATCATTACTTTTAACAGAGCTGTGGGAAATATTCTAATGCGGTTGTATAGTTTAATGGCGAACTTTGTTGTTTGGATTTGACCAAGAAATTAATGCTCACAAACAAGTGGTATTCATAAATATTATAAGTGCGGTTTATTTAAATACAATGTAAAATGGGTGATTGAAAATCGATGTTTTAGAAGGGAAAGAATTATCGAAATACATCTTCACTACTGAAAGAATAGATGGAAAGAGATATTTTGAAACAATACTAAAAAGATCGTTGTTCGATTAAATTGGATTGAGCACTGAGCTATGACAGATATGAATTACCTGCGAAACTGCGTTTTGGTTGATGGATTTGCTTTTAGCATTAACATAGCCTTCAGGCAGCTGATATGAGAAAGAAATAATAACTATTGCAGCTACCAAATCTACAATCAGGTATTAGGTGACGTTTCTGCTAGGTTTGTTTTGTCCATAGGACTTCAAAACCCACAAGAGGAATGGTCGAAGTGCAACAAAATCGGCTACAGTAACCACAAAAGAAAAGCGTCTGATAGTAAAAAAAAACCTGCTTCAAATGGCACTATTACTGGGCACTATTTCAAATTTCTTGATAAACTATGGATAGTATGGTCTGACTTTCTAAGTTGAAGGGTCAATACATAGTCATGAACAATGCGTCTATTCACACAGCTAAAGAAATAGATGGACTAATAAACAAAAGAAAATATAAGTCTATTTATCTTCCTTCCTAATCCCCAGAGCTCAACCTAATTGAGCAGCTTTGGGTAATGGTAAGAATATAGCCAAACGCAGTAAGTTTGAGGATAAAAACCCGTTCATAAGATTTACTGAAGCTTGTAACTCTATCCCTCCCAATCGATTACATGTGTTCGTTCAGCATTCTGTAAAAATATTCGAAAAGCATTTGAATCGAAAACCTACTGAGATAAACTTTTAATAAATAAAAGCGCTGTTCACTACTAATTGATGGTTCAAATTTCTAAAAAGCACTGCCCTTTATGAAAAATTAAACCGCCACTCGAGAAAAGTTTAATCGCCACTTGAGAAAAGTTTGACCGAACTATGATTTTTTTATTGGCCGCCCTTTGGAATTGGAATGACTGTATAATCCGAATTTGGACGGGTACCCTATTACTCGAATAGTCAAATCATGGTGCATGGATCGACAGGTCCAGTTTCAAACCTGTGTAACTATAAACTTTTTTTCTGGAAAGGTACGACTAGCGCAATGGACCTTTTTTTTTTTTACTATTTTCAACTTTAAAAAACTATATTAAATTAACGCTACGCCAACAATAAAGTAAATTAAGAAAAACAGGTCTTATTTCTGCAAATAAGCTACGCACTTTTGTTGTACTTAGAGCGATTTTCTTTCGTTCTATGGGGCATACTAACCTACCATTCTTTAAAGACGAAAGTTGCTTCATTCATACTTGTTACACTAGCTTTGCTTTTAAAAGATCGAGCTTTTTATTTAATAAACACAAAAAAAAACCGAGTTTAGTGATCATTCTAGATCGGGCATTCGAAGCACGTTTTCATTGCTAACTAACCAACATTAAATATAGTATCAATGGCTTAGAAAAAGCCTCTGTTTATAGTTAGCAAGGCTTTATTTTTATTAGGTCATTGGGTGCGACTTTTTTTCTTTTTCTATTCTGGTTATTTTATTTTTTATTTTTCTTCTGGTTTGTTTCCATTTCCTTTCGTGTATTTTTTTCTTGATTTTAAGTTTAAGAGTGGAAAAGTAAAAAAAAATATGGGAAAGTGTTTCTCCGCAAGTGGTACCCGTTTCTTTTCTGTTTTTTGATGTTAATGTAGCAGATCAGTACAATAATATACAAAACCCCACCAAAACACAGCTACGTAACGCTATCGATGAAACTTCAAGAAAGTACAAAGTATCTCAGTACAAATTTTTTTTGGAACAAAAGAACTCCTCTTATGTCAAACGACCATGCTTTTGTTTTAGAACAAAAAAAACCCAAATTAAAATACAATGGCCTGACAAAAAATGGAAACGTTTCATTCTCCGGCGCCCGTCTATCTATATGCGTTTTTTAATAAATTTTTTGGTGGGCTAGGCCATACAATTTACGAGCAAAGCTACTTTTGTGACTTTCCAGCTCCCAAAATCTTTTATACTACCTATAAGTTTTGTAGTACGTTTTGAAAGAAGTTTGTGACTAGCTCTATGTACAGTGCTTGCAAAATCGATGTCGCATTTTATAATACAAATTATAAGAAAACACACGACATTGATTTTCTTCACCTGTAAGGTAACACGTTAAATTTCAAATATCTCATATTTCTAAGTGAACTGCTATCACTGTTTCCTTTATAAAAAAAGCTTTTAGAAAATTATGTATTTTACAAGCCCATATTCTTGTCACAAACTACAACCACTGTCGTGCAAGAGGGTTCAGATCAACTTTGCTCTGTCTGGGCACATTTAGTTTAATTCCCAATTTTTCGATTGTAACGGAGTTTCCGTCGCGTGTCCCAAAAAAGATAGGCATATGTTGTACAAAGGTTTGAGCTTCGATAATCTTTGAGTATAGAGTATATTTTATGATATATATTGGTTTTAGTACTTAAGAATTCCAAATTTTCTATGTTTTACTTTATTCTGCCATAGAACGCTCGATTTCCGGTTTTGATTGAACTACCTGACTTTCCACACTTGTGGATTTAAACAGTTAGAAGAGGTGGGTTTGTAGCTGACATTTTGAAATGGTATTATCCTCCAAACGTAAGAATGCTGAATTATAAAGAGCGCTAATGCTATTTGTAAATTACAAACCTTTTTTTATTGCCAAGAAAGCATGCTTTTTTGACCCGAAAGATATAGACTCTCCGAATTCTTGGTTGTTATGTTCGAAAGTAGTTGTACATCCAGGTATTTTTTTTTAGAACAGGAAGATATACCTCTAATTTTAAATACACGATTTATAATTAATCATCTTCACAGGGCTTTTAACAAACACTACCACAGCCAATTAAACTCGATGTCACTGTACAATGAAAAATGAGCCTGTAAATCAACTAAATTTGTCGTTTCTGCTCAATCAAAGTTAATCCGATGAATTAAAAAAAAGCGTATAGCAAATATAGGAGAGAGGGGGATCTAACTGAGTGTAGTAGTTTTTGTTTTTTGGGCGCTGCATTTTATAAAAAAAAAAGGTCAACTTTTTTATATGAACAGGTATGCAGAAGCATTTGGCGATGATAAACTATATTATACACTGCTAATTAAAGTAAACTTATTTTGGAGATAACTACTACATCTACTGAACACTTTGAGACAACAAGAATCTAGATTTTAGTAGTTCATGTCTGACTAAATCAATAAAAAGTAAAGTAGTTTTCATAAAAGTAGACGCTGAAAAAAATTGTGTGTATTATACTCTTCAAGAAGAAACCAGATCTTTTTATATAAATCTTGAAAGGCTAAGAGTGTACCAAAGGGCTATTTACTCATCTTTGAAACAACGCAGTGACGTGCCAATTAATATATTGTTGCAAGAATTTATGGAGTAAGTACATTTCAGATGAAGTAACTCAATATTCATGGACACGATTTTACAAACTTAAATTTGTAAGCTACGGCCTTTTCTTGATGAAATCAAGCTCTAATTTGTCTATGATGCTATTGCATTTAAGATTGAGGAGCGACACGATTACATTTGAAAATGTGTGAATACCAAAAAAAAATAAAAGAAAAAGCTCTTGAAAAGTCTATATTTGATATCAATATGAAACACTTGCAATTACTGGTTAAAAGGGGCTCCCAATTTATTCCTATATAATACCATACGAGAGCAAATATAGCACATATATAGTGCTTTGTCTTCGCTTCATTTCTAGTCATAAGGGATACAGAAAAACCTAAACTTGAAAAGAATAAAAAATTAATAAATGTCTCTACTGTAGTACTAATTAGCCTATTATATCAACTACCAAAAAACGCCTTTCAAGCAGTTGGACAGACATTGATATACAAAAACCCATTAAACAGCCATAGAGCGCGTATCCGATTACACACTCAAACAAAAGAAAGAAACGGGTTGAGAATCGAGGATACAGTCGTATATGTCTACTAGCTACTTTCTTGAGATTAATTCACTAAGACACTTTCTATAGTGCTAAAGCACAGAGCTGAGTGCAACAAAATTTGAATGAAAATACTAATAAAAATTTAGAACGTAAAACAAAAGAATACTCAAAATTATTTGGACTACCAATTCCAGAGATGGGTGCCAAAATAAACAATTTTATGTGCAAGTGATTCTAATAGTACTAGAGGACAACAACTTAGAAACAATTAAATTTGACCCTCGTATGGCTCTAGAGAGAATAACATAAATTGGTTCTAAGCGTTTCTAGACAAGACCCAACTTCAATAAAAAAATTTAATGAAAGCATACCGATTCATACAAAAAGTTGTATTTTTTATTTTACAAACACACTGTAGAAAAAGGAATAGTCATTTTGATAGTATGCTAAAGAGATTAATGGCTTTTTTATGAGAGAATTGTAATAGATACATGTCATATATGAGCTGATTCGTTATCTGTCTTTTTACTTCAATTTGTATGTATACTTAAGCAGATAAAACAAATGTATCAGCGATTGATGTTGTCGTGTATTATCATGGTCTATAGCAACATAAATAATAACGTCCAAGAACACAACGTTATTATTTAAAGTCACATATATGTTTAACCTGTAGAATAGCACAACTATCAGTTCTTATCCTTCATCTAAAATAAAGATAGTAACTGTCAATGAATGACTTTCTCTGTCTCATCCTAATTATATAGATACCTCAGTTACTTCAGCATTATATTTATCGAAACATTGAAGTGGCCTTTACTATAATCTGATATTCATGCGACGCACTACTGCCAACAAGAAGAAATTTTATACCAGAGCTTTTGTTAAGTTTTAAACTATTCATGAAAAAACTAAAGCTTTTCGAGATGTAAACACACAATACAAGGCAGGCTCCGACACTACTCTTGGCAAATTTAGCTCTGAAAATATTAAAAGCGTGTTTCAGAAAAAAAAGAAGACGACGAAGAACAAATAACAAGTAATGAACAGTGGGTTCCAAACAAGGACGAAAAGGTAGTGATACATTATCTATTCAGCCGTTTACATATATCCGATAGAGGATTCTTAAAGGTGTCGTATTACTTTCCGACTCATTGCATGTACCTGAAAGGAAAAGAGCGTTATCTGTTTTGCTAAACAAAGTCAATCAAAAAGGGACTATAAAAATACGGAATCTATATTTGTCACGTAAAATAAATTTTATGAATTGTAATTATAGAAAATATGCAGCAGAGTTTGATGCGGTAGCATATATAGTTTGTGGATGAATACAAAAAAGGTAAAGCACTACTGCTCAGCTCAACTACTAAAAATCTATTTGGCAATCTATTGCAGCCGACAGTGGATTAAGAACTAATTCTAAAATAGCATACAGTACCCTTAATATTCCAGAGACATAGTGCTGTTGAGAAAAAAAGACGAACTGAAGAGCGCCAATTGAGTATATGGCACAACTGTTTTTTTTTCAAGGCACGGTAGTTGTATATCAAGTTAATTCATTATAGGCGACAAAATTATCATTAAAACTGGATACTTTTCGATTACGCTTGGAGCGGCTTTACGTATGGGAAGGAAAGAGAATAAGTACTATAAATGAAAAATGCGCCTGCTTCCCATTGTGAAACTATTTATATTCTTCTACCATCATCAAAACCTACAGCAGCACGTTTTTTAAAAGATTTAATAGAAAGGAAAGGTATTACATCTACAAACTCTATCAGATCAATGAGCATTTTCTTGATGTCTTGGGAATTAGTGAGTAGCTAAAGGAGTGTTATATTGTCATGGACAATTGCGCTATGCATAATCAAAACCGATGATGAGGGAAATTAAAATTACAGCTATAAGTTGCTTTTGTATTCGCCTGAGTTAAACCCAGTTGGAAAGTTTTGGGTAATCTTAAAAAAAAACGGAAGTACCGCAAACTATTGACTGACAAAAATTTTCTTTGATAGAATTATTATGGTATGTAATACCAAGCTTGCTGAAACTCTATATCATTGTCATTCTAAACATATTAAATGTATTTTTGTTCTGGCTGCTATAAAGTCAAGAAACTTGCATGATTTTCAGATGAATTTGATTGGACTTATTGCAGTGTTTTTTTTTTATTTCAAAAGGCCAAGATTGCTAGACATAAAGGAAGAATCGTTCTAGGTTTAGTGCCATTGGTTTTTTGGAAAGCGATATTGGTTACGGACATTTAATTTTTTCATATTTATAGAAAGTTGATTGTACCACCTAAAAATACCTTGATAATCATCTTGAGGGTCTTGTCCTCCAATCATTTTGTCAAACCGAAAAGCCTTACGGTATACGGCCCAATTGGCATGAATTAAAACAAGAAACTTGTATACTGCAGAAGGAATGGAATATCTGCTTTGACCAAACTGATGACATAACAATCCACAAAAGGCTACGATACGGCTGTAATGTTATGAGCATATTCAAAACCTATGACAGTTATTGTTTTAAAGATAGCTCTATATTCCCTTTGTATGCTTTGATCAAAAGACAGCTTTACAATTAGAAAAGTTTTTTTTTCTGAACGTATATGACGAGGGCAATTAGGCAAGCGAAACGATTGCATTCTTGTTTTCCGTAGCTTTCGCGTTTGTATGTATTTGTGTAGCTTTCAGTTCTGGATTTTTTTTGTCTTAATAAGCCTATTCTCTTTTCTACAGATACTGATCTTTTCTTTCCCTCCTTTTTTTTTTACTGTCGGCTCTTCAAAATTTTAATTGAGCAAGCATAGTACGAAATTTTAAAAGTATCTTCTCGTAGAGTCTACGTCTTCGTTTTCTTTAATACCTATTTTATGCACTAAAATAAGTAAAGGAAGATCTGTCCTTATCAAAACATCATGTGTATTTTCTTAGAAATGGGCGCATACCTTGCTATTATATGGGTATTGTCAGCAAGAGCTTTCTTGAACAATATGTCTATGATCGTTTTTATATATTTATTTTATAATATTATGTAGTAGGAATAGAGTAAAATATATCAGTAGATAGTAAAGACAGTATTGTAGCTCGCTTTTTGAAACTAGAGGGCCTATGATGCAGTATTTGATTTCGCTCGAATTTGCGCTCCCCACCTATAAAATGCAAATGGTATAGGTACAATTGCTAATGAAACAAAAGCAAGCAGTGTGCTTGCCCATTGATTTCCAAGCCCATGATACATTTGCCCTATAAAAAGAGGAAATGCAGCACCTGAACCAGAGCGAATTAAGACTTTTGCTGCTAATGCAGATGTAACATAACGAGAGAAACAATCTATGAGATAGTTGTTGGCGGAGTAATATATTAGCACCATGCCAAAACCAAAGGGTATTCCAGAAAGGGTAGGAGCAATCCAGTGAACCCAAGGGAACGATGTCCAACCAAAAATGAATAAAGAAACAGGTACAAAAGGAGCTGCAAACATCATACACACCAAGCGATCCTCAGGCGTTGCCTTCCCGTTTTTAGTAACAATCTCTGTATACAGCTTTTCAAAATACGGTGTGACCAAAAGAGCGAATCCAGCCCCAACCAAAATTCCAATAAAAGTCAAGCCAATTAGACCATCGTTCATATGATGTACTTCACCGAATACAAAAGGATAAGCAAAAAAGAATGCATAGAGCAAAGCATATATAATAGCAATATATAGTGACATCAATAGAAGGATAGGTTCCGTGAAAAGCATAACAAACGGCCGAACTAGGTTAGCTTGAACAAGTTCTGAAATAGGAACGGGTATCTCTTCTTCAACAGTTATATACGTAAGATCACCGGTTTCTTCTCTCATTTTTTTAGCGCGTCTAGCTAAAAGCACGGGGTGATAGGTTTCAGGTAGTAAACATGCAAGGACCCAGGTAACACCAGCGAATATCATATTGACCTTTAAATATGTAGCGTTAAATAGCTTATCTTCTTCTGATTTTAAGACGTACCCAATAAATCCATCGCCAGTTGTGAGTTCCAACCGATATCCAGCCACCGACAATAGGGCCCAAAACCGGTCCTGCGTAAGGAGCGGCAGCAAAATATGCAACAGCAAAACCTCGAGTTTCAGTTGGAAACAGATCAGATATAGATCCACCTGCAAGTGTCAAAGATACAGATGCAAAGAAACCTGAGAAGAAGCGAGCAACAAGGACAGTTTCAATATTTTTAGCCACTGCGCATGGAATGTTGAAGATAGTATATAAGCCCAGGGCCACTATGTAAACAGGCTTGCGGCCCAAAATCTCAGAAACTGGAGACCAGAGTAAAGGGCCAATCATGAAGCCAAAGACCATAAGAGAAACTTGAAGAATAGCCACTTCTTCCGTACATCCAAAGCTATCTACTACGCCATTCAAATTGCCAGTAATAACAGAAGATCCAAAAGCAGCAGATACTACTAATAAAGCAACGGACATTGTATGAAAGTAACGATATGAGGAGCTCCAGTTATAGGGGCATTCTGGGTCGTTTTTTTCCCAATTGACATAGTGTATTGTATGATTTTTTTCCGAATGATGGCTAAGCACACGAGAAGGTAGAGCCTCAAGGTCAACATTTTTTGAGTCATATGGTTGCATGGACAAAGTTTTTGTGGCAAGCACCCCTGGAGGCATTTGCTCTCGTATTTGCTCTCTATAAAGAATTGTTTCTTGCGCTGGTATAGGCTCTTGGACAAGGTAAGTGTCCTGCATTGTGCTGGCATTACTATGAGTTGATTCTCTGCTATTTTTATTCAAATCCATATAGATTAAGTTATTATAACGGCTAAAAAGCTAATTGGGTTATAAATTAAAGCGAAAGCTAGAGTTTATTTTATTATCAGTAAAACTAATGACCTTTATATACATGTTGATTTGACAGCCAATTCCTTTATTTGGCGGCTCAATAATTATCCAGTTATAGGCGATGGTCTCTATGTATCGGGTAGCGAAAGTCAGTCCGATGTGTGTTGTTATCAGATTTTTGTCGCCTATACCTTTTGACGTTCGCCTTTGAAGAGTCTTATCTAGCAAACCGAACTCAATAAAGCATCAACGATATGCGATTTACATAGTTTTTAGTTATATAACGGAGAAATAGCAATCAAAACTGGTAAGCCACTTCTATCAAAAAATAAAATAGGTTCTGCTAGTAATCTTGATTTCAAGAAAATAAAATCATTCCCAATAACGCCTGGTTTGAGGGTTTCATGGATGTGGCCTGATGAAGCAATGCAAAACTATTTGAAAGCGCGATTTAAAATCGTTACTGATCTGATCTACGCTTAAAAAGGTCGTTTATACAAAAAGGGATTTACTGTTTTTTATGAAACATTTAAAAAAAACATTAAAACTTATACATTACATTATCGCAATTTTTCAAGTACGGAGCAGCATGTATATACATAACTAACCTTCGCTTGGTATGAGCTTCTTTTATATATATATATATATATATATGTGTGTGTGTGTGTATGTGTATGCGACAGTAGCCTTATAATTACATACAGATATGAAAACCCATTTTCGCATGCTTGAGATACTTAAAAGTTTAAAAACTTGATAAAGCCAATCGAAACATTGTAGCTTTAAGGTTTGTATAGTAGCTATGGTAGTGTGTCTTCTTATACAGACCTAGGGTTTATTATGGAGAAGTTGTTTTTTTTTTGGGTATAAAGTCTAAATCTTTATCAGTTCTTCTATGACATTCCCTACTGAAAATTTTGCACATATCTACAAACAGTTCAATAGGTATCAAGTTTGGGAGCATAGTTTTGTAAGTATAAATCGTGGATATACAGCTATAGAGGAAAAAAAAGAAAAGTTACAACTATACTAAAACATATTTATTAGTTCATAAACACTACTATTAAAAAAGCCAAATGAAATAATGTATAAAAATTTAGGTAATATGCATACACCTGTATGGCTATACGCCAACTGTATTTACTTTTAATAACCAGTTTGTGATTTGAAGACATCGGACATTGAAATCCGTGGCTTGTCGGAACAAGGAAAGGACAGAAATAAGTTTAGTGATTCTGCCTGCAGAGGCTTGAACCTTCTCTTCTTTACAACAGGTAAAATCATCTATCCATCCATCAATTTGCAAGGCGATTGTTCCATCCATCTCAATGTCGAACTCCCAAATGTTATGAGAGCAATGCTGTTTTGTTAAAGCCGAGGCATCGCTCATTAGACGCCGGTTGATTCCGCATAGCAAGCATTGGCATTGAAATTTGACAATCGCATCACAATCTTTTTGATCTTACTAATCTTGGGGTTTAGATAACTTAATATGGTCAGAGTTTCCGTCTTGAACGATTGTTTGAACAACATCAACAACGCCGAACGTCGTGGTAAGAGACAAGTTCTCGTCCGTCCTTCTTCTAAGGTCATCATCAAGTTCTTGTCTGTTATGCAAAAGCACGGTAAGCTTTTACTCCTCACTGAAGCTTTTTATGAGGTCTCTAGAAACAAACATCCGTAGTATAACTAGTTAAAGTTTCGATTTCTCACAAACTTTGACCTTTAAATCTGCGGTAGAGCAATGTTTTTCTATAACGCGTATTCGTTATCTATATGTCGAGTATTGTCTATATAGAAAATTATAAACCTCATAAAAAGCTTCTCTACCATTGTTTCTAGTGCCTGTACTTATTACTTTTTAAAGGTTACATTGGTGAATTTGAAGAAATTGATGACCACCGCTCCGGCAAGATCGTTATCCAACTCAACGGTCGTCTTAACAAGTGTGGTGTTATCTCTCCTCGTTTCAACATCAAGCTCACTGAACTTGAAAAGTGGACCGCCAACTTGTTGCCCGCTCGTCAATTCGGTTATCTTATCTTGACTACCTCTGCTGGTATCATGGATCACGAAGAAGCTCGTCAAAAGCACGCTGGTGGTAAGATCCTCGGTTTCTTCTACTAAACACCCTCGATCAAACTCTTTGTTCAAAAAATAAAGATTTTTTCAAATGCTTAATCTGACATAAATGTATTCTTTTTAAAAGTTGCAAGCAACATTGTTGTTTTAATCTCGGTCTTTTATTTGTAGGATCGAAGATATGAAAGGACAAATGTTATAGATTGAAACAGCTAAGACGAATAGCAGTTTTTGGAAAGCATTGCTAGCAACAGCTTGATAAGCTACTGGCTTCTGGGCTTCAAGAGTAGTTGAGAATTCTTAGAAAGTATGACGAGGTTCAATTTGTTAAACACATCTTGAAAATGGATATTCTTTATAAAACAAAGCAAAAGCAAAAAAAAAAAAAACTATTTATCTGCACCTTAAGCCTCATTTCCTCTTGAAATAAATTAAAAAACCATCTGTAGCTTTTTGTATAGTAAATACAAACAAACCAAGCAAACAGAACCAATTAAAGTAGACAGACATCATGTTATTTAGTTTATCTACGGTTAGGGTTACACTTCATATTAAATCCCAAAAGAATAAGTCATGCTACAGGTAGAGGTAGGCATCACACTCTTGTTTTAAACGAGCAGCTGTTTTTATTTTCTTTAATTCTTCGTCTTTAGTAAAAAGAAAAACAGCTTGGTGACCGATTGTTGCATTTTGTTATCTCTCTTTCTTGAAAGTGTCTTGAGACCGTTGTGCAAGCTTTACAAAAAACAGACGTCATTAGAGTCAGAAGATAACGCCTGTTTCTCAGAAAAAAAAAAGATGTTGAATGCCATTGTGTTTTCAATATGAAGTTTAGGGCTATATACTCATTTAGCATTATGTAAAGAGCGTAGCATACCAAATTATTTTGATATATTGTGGTGTGCATTTAGCAAAAATCTGAATCTGATAACGTGTTCCTATTCAATCAGGGTTTATAGGGACCACAAATTAGGTACATGCCCTGTTGTCCCTTAAGACATAACCGCATGAGTTGTCTAAAAAAATTTGCTATAAAAACTTTTTAGGACAATAAAAATTATTAAAAGTAAAGGTATCTCAATCTCTTATTGTGTATGGTTCCTGCTCGTTTGTTTCCTTTAGATAGGCAGTTAGTGAAGCCTTCAATTATACAAAATAGTGACGTTGTCTGTGCGACAAACTGATATAAAATTAAAGAAAGAAGACTTGATTATCTTTTGAACAGTAACAAATGGCGGCTCCAAGACCATCTCAAACAAGCGCTAACTCTGTGCCACTTGCTTACAGACCAACTTACTCTTCACCCCACTTATACAAAAACATGGTACAAGTTCCAAATAGGCCAATACCCTCTCCACCGCAAATGTACAACACCTCAATACCGTCTCCATATAGACCAGCACAGCCTCAATCTCTAGAACGAAATGGCACAATGCAGCTGAACTATAGGCCATCACACCTCCCTCCCCCTCCTCCTCCTAATCATACTTATATAAGACCGCAGGCGCCACCCAGCCATACATATTATGGACCTCCTCCTTCAAATTACCATTATGCCCAAACACAGCTACAGTTCCATCCAGATAACAGTTACTTGTTAGATAGCTCTTTATCTACCACTAACTCTGTTAACAATCAGTCGCCAAAAAAGTCCAAATTTCCGCCTCCAACAAGAGAAAATTTGGTGGCATTCCGTAAGGAGGCCATGCAATCAGAGGACCCTCACTTACAACTAGAGTACGTTAAATTTCTGTTAGAAGCAGCCAAACAAATCCAAATAGATGAGCGTGACCCGCAGCGAGCTAATAAGTTGCGCGAAGGAATGCTATCAGAGGCACAAAAAATAGCAAAAAAACTGGCTTCTCATTCTGGCATGGGAAAACAAGGATATCCCGAGGCCCAGTTTTTTTTAGCCAACCAATACGGAACGGGAGGTATGGGTCTTTCAGCAGATGCTGAAAAGGCATTTTCACTCTATATTCAAGGATCTAAACAGAATCACCCTGGGTGTACTTTTCGAGTCGCTGTTTGTTATGAGGTGGGGGCAGGAACTAAGCGTGATAAAAGTCATGCAATACAGTTCTATAGAAAGGCTGCAAATTTGAGTGAGCCTGTTGCAATGTATAAGTTGGGAGTGATTATGTTAAAAGGTCTTCTGCACCAGACAAAGAATCCTAGAGAAGGGATATCTTGGTTGAAACGCGCAGCACAAGAGGCCGATGAAAGGCATCCTCAGGCTCTCCATGAACTAGGACTAGCCTATGAGAAAGAAGGGGTTCCCTCGGTTATCCCTGATCCAAGTTACGCACATGAGTTGTTCACTCAAGCTGCTCAGTATGGTTACGCTCCCTCCCAGTTTAAATTAGGTCAAGCCTATGAAAATGGGCTATTGAACTGTCCGATAGATCCACGTCGGTCTATTGCATGGTATTCGAAGGCAGCAGAGAAAGGAGATGTGGAAGCAGAATTTGCTCTTTCAGGATGGTACCTTACAGGCGCAGATGGAATTTTACCTCAAAACGATAATGAGGCCTATTTATGGGCACGAAAAGCGGCTGATAAAGGTTATGCAAAAGCAGAGTATGCTGTCGGCTATTATACTGAAACTGGGACCGGAACACGTCAGAATTTGGAAGAGGCCAGGCGATGGTATTCACGTGCGGCTACTCAAAACTACACCAGAGCCATACAGCGTTTAGCAGAGCTTAAACGCGGAAACGTGCGGCCGCAACAAAGGCGAAGGCACACGCGCGAGGACGCCAAAGAAAAAGACGCTGATTGTATTATTATGTAGTTTAACTTTCTTTTTAATATATACATTAAAACAAAATACAATAACAGGATGTTTTTTTTTTTTTTTTTCCACTATGGTTTACCAATCCTTACTTAATTGGCGTTCTATTGCCAAATAATCAATATTGGACGGCCCTATTAAGGTTCGTCTCTTGCCAACCCCTATACTCTCATCGCTATCTAGTAACTTGATGTCATCTTCATCCATATCTTCAGGTTCTCGTACAAAGGCAACTTCGTCTCCGCACATTATAAATTGATGGCTACTTTGATTTGTCACTGATTGTACCGAGATCGGCTTTCCGTTCTGAGCAGCATTTAGCGCATTTAAATTGGACTCTGTTAAGCTAGCCGAAGATGGAGTTGAAATGGAGCTTCCGGTATACCGACGTCGACCGTTTGAATGATCAATTGCTATCATAGACACATCATAGTCGCTCATACCCTTGCTTTTGAGCACTTGTTCAATGATACATTGTCTCAATACATGTTCACTTTCGATCATTTCAAAACTTTCAAAGTCAAATATTTTTTCGCAAACAAGCTCTTCAGATTTATCTCTAACATTTGCTACAAAGCTATGCTCAAGTGCTTCATTTGATGTAATACGCTTTGACGGGTCCAGCGATAGAAGCCTCTTTAACAAATCTATTCCTTCTGGAGGACAGTTAGGAAACAGAAGTGTAAAGTCGATAGGCTCCTCAGGTGGGGGCCTACCATTGACGTCTCTTAAACTTCTTATATATTCTGTGACTGAAGAAGAGCTATCCCAAAAAGAAGTGTCCTTAGGCAACCCGAGCGTACCAACAATTCTATGAAGCTGGTCCAAGTAGTCATTTCCTTTAAACAACACCTTTCTTTCTAGCAGTTCAGCAAAGATGCATCCCAGAGACCAAAGGTCAACTAAATAATAACAATAAGAAATCAGTAGTTTCTACTAGACACTACCTACTTGCTTTATCGTACGAGTTACGGCTTAACATAATTTCAGGTGCTCTATACCACCTGGTAACAACGTAATGTGTCATATTTTGCGATTCTACTAGAGCTGAAGGAGTAGCGATACATCTTGCCATACCGAAATCGCCAATACGAATGTCGCAGTTCTCATTAACAAGTATATTTGCTATAGTGGAGGGGAGGGGTTGATTTTTTTTAAAAAAAAAATAAAGAGAGAAAGAAAAATAAATTAAATACATCTCTTTATAGCTTACCAGGCTTTAGGTCGCGATGAAGCACATTGGCACTATGAATGTATTTTAAGCCTGAAAACATTTGATACATAAACCATTGGTAATGCACTGGCTCCAACTGAAGCTTTGAGTGTATTATATCAGCTAATGTTGTATCGCAACATGACTGAATCAAGTACACTTCATTAAACCGCACAGGATCTACGATATCCATACCCTTTAAGTCGATGATTCGAGGGTGGCCGTTGAAATGTTGTAGAAGTTTCATTTCTCTCAAGCAGCGCTTGGTAATCAGCTTTTTATCGAATATATGGCGGCATTTCTTGATTGCGACCACTTTGGTTTTGGTATAAGTAATCATTTAAAGAAACAACCAAACTACCTTCATTTGTATTGACATTTAGAGCACTGCACACTGATCCATAAGATCCAGCACCCACTTTTCTTATGATTTTGTACTGTTTGTTTACGGTGAAAGTTTCGTTATTAGTATCAATGGTAACTGTATGAAAATCGTTAGATATTTCCATTTTTGGTGTGTAAGCCGTAAAAGAGAGAAAAAAAAAAAAGAAAGAAAAAATGGAAAGATATTGCTCATTCACGGTCTATTCGTGTAACTGATACAGACACAAAAGCGTTACATAAAAAAAGTTTACTATTTTTATACAGTTTTATAAACTTTTGTATATTTAGTTAAATAAATCAAGCATAGAACCTAGAAAATAAAGGTTAAACATATTTTCGTAAAAAGAAAAAAAAAAGAGTTTTTGGCTTACTTTTTGTTGACAAGATATATGAGAAGATTTACATTGACTTTAGCCATTCCATCTAGAACGACCATTGTCTGTGTGCCTACAAACTGAGTTTGTAACAGCTCTTCGTACCGCATATCGACCAGGACCGAGGACATTGGCCAGAGCGCATAGCTTGCTTCAATAGTAATAATACCAGCTTGATCCATAGATAAAACAATAGAAATTCGGTCGTAGTGCTTCTTTTCTATGTTCATAACCTCTAAAAGCACGTTACGATCGCATAACTGTTTTGCTGTATATTTGTATGAGCCAAATTTCGGAACCGAACCGAGTTTCTGCAGTCCCCGAATATGGAAGTATTGACGAGAGAAGGGAAAGACAAACTTTTGTTTTTTGCCTCTTTTGTTTGCCATAGAATTCATACAGCTGTTAAGGTATCCTTCGTATTGGTTACCTTGATCCACCAGGTAGTCTCTCTTTTCCTTCAAATGCCCAAGAGTCTGTACGGCTCGGGCGATCTCTTTGTCTCTTTGCAAGCGTCTAGTGTTTTTTCCTGTAATGTCGCGTGCTATCATTGTTACGATCTCTTGAAAGCCGTTTTCGTCAGAAAGCTTTTTGGCTTGCGCCAAATTGACTACTAGACGGTTCGCCAGTGTTTTTAATTGATAGAAAGATAGACTAAACATTGAGTTAGTCTAGGTTGTGGTTTTGACTTTTTTACCTTCGTAAATCAATCGGCTGTTCTGACTGACCTAACTTTAGAAATCTTCTTTTTGCTGCTGCAGAAGTTTTGTCTTCTATATCCAAAAACTCAGTCCTTTTGAATTGATCCCATGCTTCCTCATGGTCAGCGGTAACATTTTGCTCAAATATATGAGCAAGTGTAGAACCAGTTTGTATTTTAATGACATAAACTGCAAGACGTTTAGAGTCGACTAAAAGCTGCTCAAGTTGTTCTTCATAGTCCATGGGTAAATCATCGTAAGGGCTAGAAAGATATAAACATATTGAAGTATCTGAAAGTTCAACGCCAGCGCAATACGCAGACTCGCCAAGATCGCTGACTATTTCAGCTAATACACCATCAGGCTCTATGTTATCTAAGTTGTTTTGAAGGGTATAGTGAAGATGGAAAAGTTCCAAAGGCAAAAGATACACAACCGGTTTGATTGTTCTAACTTGGTCTGTTAACAAATCCATATTGAAATGGGCTTCAGGTTTTTCCACTTCCGTCACTAAAGAGACACGGAATAATTATTAAAAGATAGCTATTCTTTAAGTACTGCTTACATGTAATAAACCAACTCGCAAACCTCTTTGAAGCGTGCGAGAGATAATCGTTTAGTGTTGACAAAAGTGTATCTTGCTCAGAAAACGTTGAACCACTTGCAATACGCTGAAGCATTTTAGAAATCTACAAAAAAAAAAATGCAAGCACAATTTTGAGTTTAAGTAAAGTGCGCTGCTTTTCGAATGTACCTCTGCTAGATTTTTCCTTTGCATATGACTTATAATTCCGTCGATTACATCGTACTGTTCTGGCGCACTATACAACGATAAGTTTCCTTTCTGTAGCCATAATTAAGCTTACATAATGGCAGGATTGAGATATCTATAATATATGAAGTTGCCCAAAATTTTAACAATACTCTCGCCTGGCTCATTTTTGAACTTTTCTTCCAAAGACTTTCTAAGCTCTCTAGCGACTATTCTTATACCGTATGGAACTGTATCAACGGTTGACGTAATCCTGTTGAAAAAGTTCTCTGTGATTTCCTGCAAAGCTCTTAGGTGTCTTACAAATGCATCAATAGTCTCCGCATCGGAAAGAACATCTTGAGTAGTAACAGCGTGTGGGCGGGAAGATGGCATGCCTGTCCTTGATTCCTCATCATTAATAGACTTCTGGTAAATGCTTACAAGGTCCAATTCGAGGTCTAAAAAGTCATTACTGACCACTTGCTTGATAAGATCGCCAAAAAGCTCACGGAAAAACTGTCTTTCTTTGGCTCCTCGGTTAGTCTGTACAACAAGCTTCATAAAAGTATAGTTTCCTCGCATAAACTCTTGTGGGCTTTCCACGTATTGTAACTCCTCCGAAATACACTCCTTTTTTTTTTTAATAAGAACAGATGAGTTGTAAAGTTTTTTTTTTCAGCAATTTAACCACTTACTTTGCAGAGGTTAATTAGCAGATATTCTTCGCGAGCGTTAGTGGCATAACCGAATAAAGATAGTACCGTAGACTCGATTAGCTTATGACTGGAATGATGTCCTAAATCTCGTCTATTTGTAATTGAAAGTAGCCTTGCTATGTACTGTGGCTCTGTTTGTAAAACGTATATTAGCTGTTGAAAAAGCTCCAGTCTTTGTCTGCTTTCTTTATCTACTCCTGATAAGGAAAACGGGTTTAATTGCTGGTTTGCTGCTGCTGTCATAAGCATCTTTTCTGTTTCCTTTCTTTTCTTCTTAAATGAGCCTGTATTTTTCAATACTTCTTCAATAGTAATTGCATTTTTAAGAAACAAAGCAATCTGAATATCCAAAGATGATACATGTGATTCTAACATGTTGCTCTCGCGTATGTACTCTATAACTTCCTGACGGAGGCCTTCAAGTGTAAGCTCACGATCGAAATCTAAATCGCTATCATCCAAAAGATGAATAAAGCCTTTGACAGTGCTCAACGAAGGGTTTGGTTCAGTTGTTAGTCGACGATACGCGTTTCCTACAAGCTTGTTTTTGATAAAGCTTTGAACTTTGACGAGTTGCTTGATGTTTGTCTGATAATGATTTCGTGTGCGAGAACGTTCCTGCCGTTTTACAAAGCCACGAATCTGTGTTTGCAAATGCACAACAAACTTTGAATCTAAAGAGTTTAGGGCTTTGTGGAGACGCACTAGATCTTTTTGGGAATTTAGCCTTCGAGCTTCAGCTTGGAGGCGGGTGATGAGTGAATTGAATTCGTATGAATCAAACAGCTTTTGTTTTCTCTCATTATCTCGTCTAGCTATCCACTCCCGTATAATTTTTTGACAAATCACAACCTTATCTAAATTCTTCTCGTCTTCCCAATAATCTTTGATATCTATTTAATATAGAAAAAAGGTTTTAGGCGTACGAGCTATATAAAAATGCAAACGTATGCATTTACCTTCTGGATCCGTTTCATTCGAGGAATCTAAATCCGAATCCTCCTCCTCTTCAATAATTAGCTCGGGTGTTTTCAAACCAAATCCAATATTTTCCAATTGAAGAAATTTTCCGTCTCCTTCTTCACCGCTTTCATTCAGTTCTCTATTTAGCGAATACCCAACATTCATAAAATTAGGCATGGGAACTCCTGACATATCCAAGTGTCTTTGCGTTGCCATAAGCTCTTCATCTATTTAAAGAGTTAGCTAGGTACAGATTTGTGACTTTTTTTTTACTCGTAAATTGAAGCTGTCCCAACAGATTTTTGATATTGGGTGCCATATTTCGCCTTGCTAGCAAATGGCTATTGTACAGATGCATTTTTTTTTTTAGTCATATGGTGTTATGGAGCGGTGTTTACCTGAGCGCATGAATACAATAGATCACTTTGGGAATGTTCTTTTTTTCATATAAATCTGTCAGTTCAAACCAAAAGATTTGCGGTAGCTTGGTAGCATCTAGCGCATCAAAAAAATAGTTGATATTATCTGAATGACGAAACTGGAGCTTGGAGTCCTTCAAAAAAAAAAAAAAAAAAACATATCAGTACGTACTGCGCTCTATATCTCTTTACCTGAAAAATTTTTCGAGCTGCTCCAGGCGCAAACCAGTTTGCAAGCCTAGCTAAAACAATTCCGTTTCTCATAGTCTCTTCTAACTTTATAATTGGGTCTATTTCGTCTTGTAGACAGTCTTCTATCCATCTATAGGCACATAAAGAACATAGGTACATATATGTAAAATTTTGTTATATGCTTTAGTATTCTTACTCTTTTGCTTCCCCGATATGACACAGGTATTCGTATGCTAGTAAATTAGTTCTTTGTTTGTCCATCCATTGACTAGTATTGGTTCTTTCATCTTTTTGAAGTCGAATGCGTCCTAAAACATGTATATTTAGTGACATGCAAATGCAATTTAACTGCAAAGCCAAAACCTTGCATTCCTTTATTAATTTTTAGTAAAACAGTTACAAAGCTAACGTTTTAAAGTATATTACCAATAACGTCTTCAGCATCCTCTGTGATAGTGGGTATGTGTAAGTTAAGCAACCCATTCTTGCCCGCCATATTCGAAAGTCGGTTTAAAGGAGTGCTGTTTGCCATTTTTTTCTTTTTTATAAAGTTGGTTGTGAGATAAAAAGAAGGAAAAAGCGAAAAAAAAATCCAAAGAGCTTAACTCAATAATGTTTGGTTTTTGGAAAGTTCAAAATGAACTAGTGATGTCAAAACCCATTTTGAGAAGCCTAGTTTTTTACTGTTGTAAAGATTTTAAATAAAAGGCACAAAGCGTATAATATCGAGTGCAAATACAAATAATACATTACTTTTTAAGCTGTATATGTACTCTATATAAAACGGTTTTCGCGGCTTGTAACACTAGATCCTTTAAAAAAACCAAAAAACAAAACAAACCAAATAAGCTGCAATTCTTCATAGACTCAATCATTGCAGCTGCAAATTCTTTTAGGTTTCAGAGATTCAATTTTTTTTTTTTTTCAGTGGGTTTAGATCTAAAGTCTTCTGATTATATCTATCACCGCTTTCAGAATATACTATCAAAGAACGTGAATTTATAAAATACAACACTGACAATTTTTTTTGAAGAATTTCAATCCGTATTATTTAGCCAAATGTAGAATATAATTAAAAAGAAACTAGCTCATCAAGAGCATATACGTGTGCACCTTTTTTTTTTCTTTAAAAAAAAGAAAAAGAAAACGAAGCACTACACTACCCAAGACAATGTATGTTTAATAAACAAAAAAAAAAAGAGAGAGAGAGATTTAGATAACCAATGTCTGTGTTGCTCTGAAACAGCTTTTTTATTCCAGTCCCAGCCTTTATTGCTTGAAATTTTCTAATTTTAATATTGGCTGATGTCTATTATAAAGATATGCGCTCGAGAGTTATGCAAGGAGTCAGTGTTGTCTTTATTAGACGAAAAGGCTTATTCTTTTTTTTAAAAAAAAGTGTAGTAAGAAAAGAGGAATAGCTTTTTACACAAGAAATAAATATATTGATTTTCCCCTCAAAAACTTGACAAAGAAGCGAAAGCTGAAGCCTGAGGGATAGCAGTAGCATATACAACTTGGCCGTAGTCAACTTCTTCTGAGGACAAAGCCTGGCGATGATTTGACTCTATTTTGTTGCGCATAGAGTGCTTGAGATCAGAAACCCTACTAGCAAACATTTGTCGGTCTCTCTTCACCTATATCCAAATACGCATATATATATATATATACTGATGTAAGAACATACGTCTCATTTTTATAAGTGCTTTAGCTTACAGATTCTGGTTTGTAACTTTGATAAAATTCTGGAGATCCAGAAACAACCCATTCTTCTACTTCCATTACCTTTTTTTTTTTTTTTTTTTTTTGAAGGCTTTTAATATGTTTTCTTTTAATTGAGTGGGAGTTTTGACTTTACCTGGTTACCAACACGCATCACCGCTCTTGTAGGGGCTGCCGAAGCTATATATACGGATGCACTCTCGTCTTTTGCAGAATAAAGGTTAGATGAAGCAGGGTGAAACTGATCCTTTATGTTGTGGCCGTCCATCATGTTGTAGACAGCACGTCGATTGAGTTTGGAAGCAGCATTCAAAGAGAATAAAGTAGAAAAAGCAATTATACAAACTAAGGACTTGAACATATTAACCAATTACTTAAAAAACAGCGAAAGAAATGAGATGATAGAGATAGTTAACCTGGTTTTGTTTAAATATTTCAAATACATTTGGTTCCTGAAAATGGCTTTGCTACAATTTGAATCCCAGTATAACACTTTTTTTTTTTTTTGGTAGGGCAACCCCGCTACTTGGTCAATTGTATTGTTGGTCACTTTTTTTTTTTTTTTTCTGCAAGGATTTCTCTTTCTTTATGTTTTTATACCACATCTTAGACTTTGACAATAGATACTCTTACATTAATATTATTTGCTTATAAGAAAGAAAACAGAAAGAGAGATGAATGCCATGTTTGAATTTGACGATTTACCCTCCCAAGATCACAAAGTGACTGATGAGGCATTTGCAGACGATACGGCTCAAGCTAGAGATCCAGCCCTTGACGAAAAGCTGTATGAAGTCCCTCTTGGAGAGTGTTTTATCTCATCTTCCCTAACGACTAAACCTACCTTTGGTGCGAAAAAAGTGACAAGTGACGACTTTGAAATTTTGAAGCTATTAGGGCGTGGAGCGTGAGTTTTTTTTTAAGTCTGTTTGTAACCAATTTTTTTTTTTAAAAAAAATTAATTGAGATAGTTATGGGAAGGTTATGTTGTGCAGACATAAGGAGTCTAACCAGCTATACGCTATGAAGGTGTTGAAAAAAGCTTCTTTATTTGTCCATGCAAAAAATGCCGAACATACAAAAGCCGAAAGACAAATACTCGAGGAAGTACGACATCCGTTTATTGTTCAGCTATTCTATGCCTTTCAAACCAATGATCGGCTATATTTGATTTTAGAGTATGCCACAGGCGGCGAATTGTTTACACACATGGCGTCAGGTAAACAAATAAACAAATAGAAAACGACGGATGATCTCATTCTATAAAGAGCACATGTTCTTGGAGGATGTCGCACGTTTTTACCTGGCAGAGCTGTTATTGGCTATTGAGCATTTACATGGCTTGGGTATTGTTTACCGAGACTTGAAGCCGGAAAATTGTCTGCTGGATGGTGAGGGCCATGTATTGCTTACTGATTTTGGACTGTCCAAGGTGTCGATTGAAGGAAGTCGAACTAACACAGTGTGTGGCACAGCAGAATATATGGCGCCAGGTAAAATTGTAATCTACCAAGCAACTAGAAACTGAACAAAGAAAAAGAGATTTTGTTAGAGGTTAACTATGATAAGAGTGTTGATTTTTGGACGTTTGGTATTCTGATGCATGAGATGCTTATTGGTTATGTATGTACACTGAGTAGTGAAGGATGTGTCATTCACTGACATATTTGGTTTAGACTCCTTTTCGGTCCAATAACAAGAAAAAAACACTGGATGCAATCCTCAAAAAGAAAATACAGATCCCGTATTATATCTCAGCAGATGCTAAAGATCTATTGATACGCGTAAGATAACAATGGCATACGTTTGAGTTTATGATCGAATTAAAATCGTTATTACATAGCTTTTACGTAAAGATCCAAACACACGCTTAGGAAGCGAGAAGGATGGCATCAACAAAATAAAATCTCACCGGTTCTTTCGTAAAATTGACTGGAAAGAGCTCGCTAGCCGTTCTGCAGATCCTCCTATTAAACCCATCGTGGTAAGTGACGTAAAATGGGTAGATATTCTCGTTACTCATAAAATTATTGCAGACGGATCCTGTCCTGGCTGAGAATTTTGACGAACAATTTACAAGTGAACTAATTAAAGACTCGCCCATTGATGCACCCAATTTGGACGACAAAATGAAGGACTACTTTCTAAACTTTAGTTATGTGGCACAATCTCAATATTTGTCTGATACCTTTGAAAAAAAATAAAAGGCTCAATTCACGCAAAGGCATCTGGTTTATTAATCCATCTACGCGCTTACTGAAAAATATTGTAACAAAACGATCTCCGATTATATTGCAAACAGTCTTTGTATAGATTGTATTTTCCTTTGTGTTTGGTATTGATATGTACATGCTGGTTTAAGCCATACTCGCAGTCTTCTAAAATTTAAGCAGTCCATTTGTTCAAAGCGCACACCGCTTTCATGTTTTGTCGTGTGTTGCTTCTGTAGGAACCCTCTTCCCCTTTGCTTTTTCTTTGTATATAACTTTAAGATCTATCTAAATAAAAAAAAATCCGAGTACATATTATTGGTAACAGTCTATTGTTACTTTATTTTTCTACCTTTATACTTTCTCAGTTTCGGCGCTGTCGTTTTCGACTATATTCAAGAAGCAAGTACCAGCAAAAAGAATCGTAACAATGACGAAGACAACAGAGCTGAAAGATTCAGGTTCCACTTTAAACTGTCCAGCGCGCGCTTAGTTTACATAGACCTAGACCGATAGCTTTATCAGAAGCAGCTCACTTTATCGCTTTGAAGAATAAAACGACAAAACAGCTATTACACTAGAAAATTGAAATTAGAATGGTCAAAGTATTTTAGCTCAAGAACAAGTTTCTCACTTCCTGGTATCAAAGTTTGTTCAATCGGACATCAATTCTCAACCCAACCTTTAAAATGAAAGACATTTGACTTTCACTTACTAAAGATAAACCAAAAAGTTTCGAAACTCAATTTCTTAATCATTAAGCTAACCCTTCTTTGCAAAACAAATATATCAGCTAAGACTAAAGGGGGGCTGATTTTTTATTGTTATTGTTTTTATTATTATTTAATTTGAATACCGAAGCATGTATGTGGCCTTCTTACAAACACTGTATTTCGAGAATTGATGCTCAACAGTTCCAATACTAGAACAAATAGAAAATGACCCACAATACCGCGTTTTTTTTTTTTTAAAAAAAAAAAAGTCATGTAAGCTATTGTTTTGTTCTAAAATCCTGTTGCTATCCAAATTTTCTTTCAATTCTGTGGATCCATTTTTTTGTCTTCTAGTAGCATAGATTGTATGCACAGACTTGTTAATTGCAATATATAGTAATATTACCTCTTTTTGTTTTTAAAAGAGTTTATTTCCAGTTTAAATTTGAACTTTTCTTTAATTTGCAAACTACTCTAGAGAGTATACTAAACTGGCTGTTTGGTAAGCTAAAACTGACCACTCTTGCTGATATATATAGCCATTTTTTATTCCAATATACTTGAGTATGACTGTTTGTTTGAAAACAACTTATGAGTTGGGTATTGTCCACTAGAACTTGAAAAGCAGAATATAGACAACCCTTGATAAGCAAAAAAAAAATACATTCTGAAAAACACGTAGGCTTTGACTCTTGTTTAGGCCAATAAATACTAGCTAGTTTTTCAAAAGTATTTGTAAAAGTTGTAAGTTCAAACTATTATTCCTACAACACGGCCAAAATTTACCAGCCGCACTGTATACATAGTTTGAGTCGTATCTCTGTTAGTTGAGCGGAAGACTATGGTTTTAAAGTGTCATCTTTAGGTCACTCGCAGTTCCTATCGACTCTCGCGCACGTGTGATGTCATATTTATTTAGCCTGAAACTAGGTTCAAAAAAAAAAAAAAGAGAAAAAAAACCTATAAAGCGCGTTCTTGTTTATATTTTTTCTTTTTTTTTTTTTTTTTTTTCTTTTTTTGAAATAAAAAGCTTCAACTCTATTTATTACAAAATGGTATCAGAAATCGACCAAAAGTCCATCAACACTATCCGTACTTTGGCTGCAGATATTGTCCGCAAGTCCAACTCTGGTCATCCTGGCGCCCCAATGGGTCTGGCCCCTATTGCCCATACTTTATTCACTGAATTCCTTAATGCAAACCCCAAAAATCCCTACTTCACTAACCGTGATCGTTTCTTGCTCTCAAACGGTCATGCCTGTGCTCTTCAATATATCATGCTTCACCTTTTGGGCTATAACTTATCGATGGAAGATTTAAAGCAATTCCGCCAATTGGGTTCAAAGTAAGTAACATTGTTTATGCACGCGTTGGGTTACGTGGCCCGAAAAAAAAAAAAAAAAAAAAACAAACTCAACTTTTTATTTATAAATAGAACCCCAGGCCACCCTGAGCGTATCGATACAGAAGGTGTTGAAGTAACCACAGGTCCTTTAGGCCAAGGTATCTCTAATGCTGTTGGCATGGCTGCTGCTGAAGCTCACTTTGCCGCTACCTTCAATCGCCCTGGTTATGACATTTTCGATAACTATGTTTATGCCATTCTTGGTGATGGATGTCTTCAAGAAGGCGTAGCCTCTGAAGCTTGCTCTTTGGCTGGCCATCTTCAACTCGGAAAGCTCATTGCTATCTATGACGATAACCATATCACTATTGATGGTGATATTGACGTTTCTTTCACAGAAGACGTTATCAAGCGCTTCGAGTCCTATGGATGGCATACACAGACAATCGACAATGGCGATACTGACATTGAAGATTTCAAGAAGGCTATTCTGGAAGCTAAAAAGGTAACCAACAAGCCCTCCCTGATCAAGGTCAGAACTACTATTGGTAAGGCATAACAACCCTTTGTTTGATTCCAAGTGTTGCTCATTTTTCTTTTGTAAAGGTTATGGATCATTGAACCAAGGCCAAGAAAAGGTACACGGCGCTCCCCTTACAGGTAACGATGAAAAAACAAACAAACAATCGGTTGGTAATTTTTACTGAATTTTTTTTTTTTTTCCACAGAGGACGATATCCAACAAGTTAAAAAGAAGTTTGGTTTCAATCCCGAAGCTACTTTCCAAGTCGATGATGATGTAAGGTCTCCCCAACATTTATTTTAAACTCACTCTTTTTTTTTTTTAAAAAGGTCTATCAACTCTACCATAAGCGCGCCGAAGAAGGAGCCAAGTACGAGCAAAAATGGAACGAATTGTTTGAAAAGTACAAGCAAGAATACCCTGAAGAAGCTAAAGAAATTCACCGTCGATTCAGCCAAGAGCTTCCCGAAGGCTGGGAAAAGACACTTCCTCGCTTCAGTCCCTCCGACTCTGCTGTGGCCACCCGTAAATTATCTGAAGGCGTTTTGAACGCTATTGCAGGTGTTCTTCCTGAACTTTTGGGCGGTTCTGCAGATTTGACAGGTTCCAACTTGACCCGATGGAAGGATGCCAAAGATTTCCAACCTCCTGTCACTGGACTGGGAGATTACTCAGGCCGCTACTTCCGCTTTGGTGTTCGTGAACATGCTATGTTTGCTTTCATGAACGGTTTGAGTGCGTATGGTGGTATTATTCCCTTTGGCGGTACTTTCCTCAACTTTTTGACCTACGGTTGGGGTGCTGCCCGTCTGTCTGCCTTGTCTCACTGCCGCGCGCTTTATATCATGACCCATGACTCGATTGGTTTGGGTGAAGATGGCCCTACCCATCAACCTGTGGAAACCTTAGCTTTGAGCCGTGCTACTCCCAATATGCTCACCTTCCGTCCTGCTGACGGTAACGAAGTCTCTGGTTCTTACATGGTCGCCATTCAAAACAAGACGCGTCCCTCTGTTCTTGCCCTCTCTCGTCAAAACTTGCCCCATCTCGAAGGTTCTTCTATCGAGGCTGTTTTGAAGGGCGGTTATGTTCTTCAATCAGACCCTAAGCCTCAAGTTATCTTTGTTGCCACAGGTTCCGAGGTTGCTATCGTTGTCGAAGCTGCCAAAAAGTTGACTGAAAAGAACATTCCTTCTCGTGTCGTCTCCATGCCTTGTACAGAACTCTTTGACGAGCAATCCTCTGACTACAAGAAAGAAGTATTCCCTCTCGGTATCCCCATCATCTCTGTCGAGGCCCTTGGTACCTTTGGCTGGGATCGTTACTCTCACTCCCACATTGGCTTAACCACCTTTGGTGCCTCTGGTAAAATCGACGATCTCTACAAGCACTTTGGTTTAACTGCTGATCATGCTGTTCAAAAGGCTGAAAAGGTCATTCAACACTTTAAGAATCTTGGTTACGTTCCTGAAGTAAACCCTCAACTTTAAGTTTTCCCTCTCTGTGTAAATATCTTTTTTTTTTCATAATAAAAAAAAATTCCTTAACCCCTCAAATAACAAAAGTCTGAAACTTGTGCAATGGATAAACAGAAAACAATGGTGTAATTGATATACGTTTTATTATTATTATTATTATTATTATTATTGTTATTATTGTTATTATTATTATCGTTGTTATTAAAAAAAAAAAAGAGAAAGGGGAAAGGGGGGAATAAAATAATGTATACATGTGCGTGTAAGATTGATCTTTTTTTCATTTGATGCATCAGACACACGTATATAGATAGATATATTTGTATATAGAGTTAATCAATACTTATAAAAAAAAAGAGAGAGAGAGAGAGAGAGAGGGCGATTAGAAAACAATAGAAGGGCTGGTTATAGATGTGTGTGAATGTGTACACAGAAGTGTATCGTCTTATCGGCATTGCCATAGCTTGATCGTTTGATCAACACTGCCAGTAGCAACCACAGGATTAGTTTGACAGTAACTTTTACAAAAAAAAAAAGGGGGGGTTTTAGCAGATGTGTGTGTGTGTGTGTTTTTTTTTGACAATAAACATCGAATACTTACGCTATACAAGTAACAAAATGTGAATGAGCCTCAATGGTCTTGAAGCATCGACCTGTTTTGAGATCCCAGATTTTGATAGTCTTATCATCAGAACTGCTAAGCAAGTATTTTCCGCTGGGATGGACCACCAGCCCTCTTACCCAGTTATCATGCCCCACCTTCGACAAAATAGGGTTAGAGGTACAACTGATTTTTCTTTTTTTTTTTTTTTTTCTTACAAAAGTATGCAAAAGCTGGCCATTTGTATTCCAAAGCTTGATAGTCTTATCTCTTGAGGCTGTTATTACATATTGACCGGGCAATGGATCTTTTAGTCCTTTAGTCTACAAGAAAATGAATAAGAGTATACCCAAGGGCAGATACCAAAAATAGATGTACCTCATCTCCAATCAACTCTTGTATAAATGGATAAGAGTGAACAGGTACAAAGATAGCGTATTCTAATACATGTTCATGGCCTCTGAATTCCATTTTTGGCTCGCCTGTTTGAACATCCCAGAGTCTGGCTGTCTATTTTTAGGATAAGAAAGGCGGTTTGAACCCAAAAATACACATGTTTTCCTTACTTGATCATTCGATGCTGTCAATACATATTTACCGTCTTCACTGGCCACAGCTGACCTGACCCAGTCCAGATGCCCAGAGAGTGTTTTGGTGCAATAACTATAGGACTATCTGTTCAATAAAAGCGTTTGAGACCCTTGTTCTCGTTTACCCTGATGCAGCGTCCCATAGTTTGATGGTTTTGTCACGCGAGGAAGATAGGATGATATCTCCCGAAGGCATATAGCCGATAGACGATATATTATGATCATGACCGTACAAAGTCTTGATACACTTGTAGTCATTATTGACATCCCAGACTTTGATAGTAAGATCTGCAGAGCAAGACACTAACAAAAGAGAGAGCCGTTAACAAAAAGTAGATGTATAAGAAAAAATATCTTCTTTACTTGCCCAAAAAATTTCCTTTTGGATCAAAAGCAATTCTTTGTACAGCTTTTGTGTGTCCTTTCAAAGTGCGTTCAAACTCTCCTGTTTCAGCATCCCATATTTTGATGGTTGTGTCTTCAGAAGAAGAAGCCAGCACTTGATATACCGGATGAAAAACAACGCAAGTGACAGGGCTCCGGTGACCTGTCATGCTCTGCTTCTCGGGGGGACGAGGTATCCAATCCACCGCACTGGTCTGTTTTCGTATAGGTGCGTTGTTCACTTCTTCTTGTAGCTGAGAAGCCTTGGTTTCCAACTCCATAATCTGTTGCATATCAGAAAAAAAATAGAAACTTGCTAGTTATTTTCGCCGGTACCTTTTTTTGTAAACGAATGACTGAAGTCCATTTCTTTTCCAACAGACCCGCATACTTTTGTTTTGGGTCAGCAATAAAATCTTCATTCTGTGTTTCAGATTTTAACATGTTGAAAGACTCTGTGAACCCATTGGAACTAAGGTATTCTAAAATTGACTTGTGCCTTTGTGTGTGTGTGTGTGTGTGTGTGTGTGTGTGTGTGTGTGTGTGTGTGTGTGTATGTGTATGTGTTATTATTATTGTTATTCTCGTTATTTGGTATATTAGGTTCTTACAATTCATCTTTCTGTCGATCCGAAAGAATACTGTTCATTGCTGTTGGTTATATGTATCTATACTGTGTGTGTCTATAGGGCAAAAGCGTTTTATGTATGTGTATATACAAAGAAAAAGCAAGAAAGAAAAAGAATAACAACAACAAATAAACAGAAGAGCAAAGAAAAATGTATATACAGAAAAAGGCTTTGATTTTAATTTTATTATTATTATTATTATTTTTTTTTTTTTTTTTTTTTTGTACATTGTTTTTGAACGGTTTTTCCTCAACTCTCTTTTCCCCCCAACAGCTTCAAGAAAAGGCATAAAGAAGATTAAACATATAAACCAAAAAAGAAAAAAAAACCCCCCCTGTTTATATTATAGAGATAGAGCTTGAGACCGTACAGTCCATGATTTTTCGGAGAGAGTATTTCTAAAGGGCTCAGAGATTAAAAAGCTTAGCAATAAGAAAAAGTGCTCAGACACATACCGTTTTTTCTGAAAAAGGTATTGTATATAGTTTGTGTTTAAAAGGGGAGTGTATTGAAATTCTATACGTCTTCCTTTTTTTGGAAAGCTGTTCTATCTGTTTGATCTTCTTAATCTGAGGTTGTTTTCCTTTTTATTTATGTCTCTATTCAAGACGGCATGAAACGGCACTGCCTGAGATATTGTCTTTTAATATAACGTTTTTATTGACTCCGCCATTCCATCTTTTCTTTGGCTGATATTGACAAACTGTTACCTTTAGATAAGATCTTTAGATCTACTTTAAATTATTCTTTCATTTTCTTAGAAAAACAAAGCAAAGGCAAGCTTTTGTATTGGCATGCACTGAATAAACGACGAACACATACGCTGAGATGAAATTGGCTGAGATGGAATCACCTCTGCACATTGCTCACACATTTGAGAGACGCTCAGCCTTTTAATGTCTTTTGGCCTCTACTTTTTTGGAAGAGACGAAGAAAGAGTAAGTAAGGGATTTTGTAAAAGAATGTGTGTGCAAAAAATACATGTAGCGAAAGACAGATAGTTTAGACATATTTGTGCACACCGTTCGTAGGTATAGTAACCACTGGTGTCAAATGATAAGCACTTGGTTTCAAGAGAAATTTTTTTTTTTTGTAAACCCCAGAAATAATTTGAAGCTGGCTGAACAAGCCTTGCTAGGATAACAATATAGATTCATGTCAAAATTTGGGCTGACTGGAAAGATAAGAACCTCTGTTCTTAGTGGTGAAAAGAAACGAAAGACAGGACTGTCTTTGCAAATCAGTGCAAGAAGTTGTGCTTGTATTAGGAGGTAAGCGACCCAAGCACGCTAAAACGGTACAATAGCTTTTACAAAACAGTAATAAAAATACTACAGTAGACAAGCTGCGTCTGAAATTTTCGTTTTGCCCCACTCTATTTATATGATACAAAACAACTCTATGGGCGTGACAAAGAATAGGAGGGAATGACATCTGTAGTTTATAGGCATTTTCAAAAAAAAAAAAAAAAAAGCAAAGAAAACTAGCTTGTGAAGAGACAAAATGCCCAATATAACTACTCTATATCTAATGCGCCTTGGGATATGAGTAAAAGCCAGTTGAAAAAGCCAACTGCATAATTTTATTTTTGGCGCCAAAGTTTTGCATGGCCTCAAGTAGTACCTGTTTTCTAAAAAAAAAAAAAAAAAAAAAAAAAAAAAAAAATAGATATACCAAAAGCGATGTAAATGCAAACAAATTTTCTCGCTACATTTTGTCTTTATGTGTAAAATATGCTTTTTTTAATAGCTGACATAACGGGTTTTGGATACAAAACTCGCATCTATCAAATCAATAGGTCTATCCGATGAATCGTTATGTTTGGACGGCGATATCTTTCTGTTTGATTCTACGCTGCCGAGGATGTTGATCTTAAAAGAGACTTTAGAAAAGATTGAGAAATCGATCTAAAAAAAAAAAAAAAAAAGGGTAGCGTTCAGAGAAAAAAGGAAGTCAAACACATGCTCAAAGAGAAATCAGGGTTCTCGGCCTTAGGAGGTTAACGCTAGATTAACCCTAAAAAAAAAAAAAAAAAGAATAAAGCCTGACTGGGTCGATCTTTTTTTACCTGTTGACGAGAGTGAAATGTAAAAAGGCTTTAGTTGGTTAATTACTGGTTGATTTACCATTTGTCCGCGACTTTCATTGGCGCAGTATAAGGTTTAACAAATAACCCAGAGTGAAAGTGACCATGAATTAGGTATGAGTACAAGTCTATCCCAACATCGTTTTGCAATCACCTTTGTCTTTAAAGCACAACGGAAAGATTCCTAAGAAAAACATATTTTCAAAAGGATCGCTTAGGCCATACCAATTTCTGCTAAAACCAAACACAATGATCCTCTTAGCGATGTGTGAAACCTAGGAATGAAACCTTAAAAAAAGTAATGGCAGCCCGTGCCTTGCCAAAAGGTTATCTCATCTACTTTTTTTTTTTTTTTCGATTCACCCTTTAATTGGGCAGTGACTCATGTTACACTTGTTGAGTATTATAATTACTGAAGCCTTTTTTAACTATATTCTCTTTTTTTTTTTTTTTTAGTTTTTTCTTTATATATATATATATATATAGCTTCAACATATCAATATACAAACAAGAGTAAAAAGACGTAGAAACCAAGTATGGGTAACGCACAATCCTCAGTGGATAATAAATCGACTGCGACAGGCTCAAGCCGTCCTACTGTACAATCCGGTCAAAGCCGAAGAAGGCCAACTGGACCTAACGCCTATAACTTTTTTGATGGTCATTTTGAAGCAACTCGACCTATGCCACCGCCTGTCAGAAAACAGTCATCAAGTACTACGCAGTCATCTAAAAGCTCGACGCCTTCTTCTTCCAGTAGTACAACAACACCTTCCTCACGTAGTCAGAAAGTGGGCGGAAGCCATGTGAACTTTTTCGAAGTTGCCTCCAAGACACCTGCACCACTCCCACCCAAAAAGGTTTCCAAACCTCCCACCCCGGCTTCTTCCATACAAAAGTCCTATACTCAGTCCTCGTCCCTGTTTGAGCCCATTACGCCCGTCAGCTCTCGCTCTTCCCAAACCAGCTGTCAAAGTCCACTGCCTAAGTCGAGCGGTCTCTCGATCGATGGACGAGCTTTTTTCAAAGACCATGTTTTGAAAGACTTTATGTTGCCTTGTGACGATGAAGAAATTGAACGTCTAAAGGCTCTGGTATGTTGCCTATGCACATTTGACCTCTTTTGCTTATTTAGTGTCGTTAGCATTATATACTCAAAGTCATGTTTCAAGGGAATTTTTCATCGCCTATACACACCTTACTTGCCTCCAACGAGACTCGGTGTAGGGTTTTGGATCTTGGTTGCGGTGCGGGTGCTTGGACATTGGATATGGCTAGTGAGTATCCGAATGCAGGTAACAAATTAAAAAAAAAAAAAAAAAAAAAAAAAAAAAAAACAGTTGATGAAGAGTTGTTTATACAGCTTGGTTCTAGACTTTTATGGTCTTGATCAATGTCCTCTCTTTGTCAATCAACCCAGAATGAAAAACATTCGTTTCAAAGAGCACGATGTCCTCAAAGGGCCCTTGCCCTATAAAGATGCTTCTTTTGATTTTGTTTATATGCGTTCGATGATGCTTTATCTTTCGCCTACAGAGCTTTCGAATTTGTTATGTGAGGTTCATCGTGTGATGAAGCCCGGTGCTTATTTTGAAGTGGTTGATACAAACTACACAGTGATAAGGGCAGGCCCTTTGACAAATGCAGTGATCAATACCGAACGTAAGTTCTGTTGCCAACCCTACTTTTCTTTAACCATTTCTTTCTAGTCAAACAACAAATCTACCCTACAGGGTATGCAAACACGCTCGAGACCAGCACGCAACACCCTCTCTTTGATTTATTGACCGTGGCTTGTACACAACAACCCACCCTCTCTTTTCTAAGTCATTTTGTGGATATCGCCCATGAAAAAATCACCTTGCCTTTGGGTTACTGGACAGATCAACAGATCGACTTGCTTTACTCTCAAAACTTTAAAATGTTTTTAACCTCGCTTCGTGTGCAAGACAACCCTCTTGAGCGCAACGAGGCCCATCTTATCCTACAAGAATGTGAACGTTACAAATCTTGTATGGAATGGCATGCTTCCTATGCTAGAAAACCAGTCAAAGATGGCTTCTTGGAAAAAAACACACTAGACTCTATTGAAGAATTTGTGGATGGTTTTATTGACATTTAAAAATTAAAAAAAGAATAAGAGTAATATAATAATAAAAAAATAAAATAGAAATAATTTTTTAAGGTGAAGGGGAAAATGATAAAATGAGAAATATAAAATAAATATTTTTTTTTTTTTTTTTTTCAAGAGCGAATCGTGGTTAAAGCCTTATGCGCTTCCGCCAACTGTGTTTCAAGCACACGTATTCTTTCTTCCAAAGACTTTTCTTTAGAAGCCAAAGCACCTTTTTCAGATTCGAGTACGGCTACACGCGTGTTGAGTTTGGCGTTATCCGATTCGAGTTCTTTCACATGGCCCTCTAAGGTTTCCATCTTGAGGATCTTTTTAAGGCGTGAACGACGTGCAGCATCTGTGTTCTTTTGGCGCTTCACGGTCGCGTCATCTCCATCGTCCACTTTACGTTTCTGAGTGACGGGAGCGTTAAATTGGCCTGGGCGAGGGGCGATGGGCACAACGTTAGATGTCTTGGGCATCAAAGGAGCAAAGCGGCGTTTGGTTTGAACAGGAACCGGTTTGGGAGGAGTAGCATTGGCATGGGCCATGTCAGGAAATAAGGTGACAAAGTCACAGGAAGCCATCGTAGCTTCGTTGTCTGATGCAGGGCTAGCAGTCAACGGGGGAGAGAAGAGACCAAAAAGGTCTGGAAATTCTTCTTGTTTCAACAAGCCGTCTTGAGAAGGCATGAGCCATTCAGAGAACACTTGGCTGAGGTCTTGGGTCATTAACGGAGTGTGACCCGGAGGGGTAGCGGTGGGGGTAGGGAAGTATGTGTTTTGGTTCATTTTTGGAGTAGTTTTCTGTTTTTCTGGAGAGATGTAAATGAGGCGAGTTCAAGGATTTCTAGTTTTTCTTTCTGTTGCAAGTAGAGGGTTCGTCGGTAGTATAAGCGAAGAATGGTTTGGTGGGGAGCCGATAGCTGACTTTTTGATAGGACATTTTTTAACAAATTTAACACAAATTATAACAAGATTTAACAAGTTTAACACTGGATAAAAAATAGGGATTTTAACAAGATCAAACGTAAGATGGGGAGAAGAAAAGGGGTGATAAGTTTAAATAGCAATCATTTTAGATATGTGGAAATATACAAAAAAAAACAATTGGAACAAAGAAAGGATAAAATAAAGGGTTTAAACAAATTAATTAAAGTATGTGTGTGTGATAGAAAGAGTGTTTGTTAAAAGAGGGTTAAAAAAAAAAGACTATCTTTTTATAAAAAAAAATAAAAAAAAAAAATAAAAAAGAGTAGAAAATAGCAAAAAAAAAAAAAAAATTTACAAACATTTATAGAAGGATTGACGCAACGCTTTTTACACAGTATCTTCACCTAACGATTTCATTGGTTCATCAGCTATTGCTCATAATTGATGAAGCGCTCCTATTGGTTGCTGTTTAATAAGCCAGGCGTGCTTATCATAGATAACCCTCTTTTTGATGAATGGCTGATGTAAGCGTGTGTACAGTTTCTTTCTTCGGCTTTCTTGAATTAGTAGCTTGCGAGGATCCTGATCGGCGCCGTTGACCACCCAATTCACACACTTTGATTGCTTCAACACCTTGAGCATCGTGTGGGGGTTAGCATGCTTGGGAAATTTTTTAGGCGGCACCATAAATGACGCTTCGCATTCACACGACCGACGCTTACTCGTTTTAGTCATCCGTCTCTCTCTCCCCGCGTGCTTTCTGTTATCTTGTTTTTTTAACTTTTTCACCATCTTTTCTTGGTCGCACCGTTTTGTGGATCCATCTTGCTTTGGATCGTCTTTAGTTCTTGTAATTTCCGTTACTGCGGGAGTTGTGTCTGGGCTGATATCCTCTAGGCTTTCAGCTGAACGGTCGATTGAAACTGTGCCATGCTCGACCGTTTGATCTTTGCTGTCGATCAAGGGCAGCCTGTCTGTCGACTGTGTTTCTAAACCCTCTTGGGATTCTACTCTGTTTTCTATAGGCTCGTTTTTGCTTTCACTCCCTACTTCCCCTTGAGGCGTGCTGTCCCTGGAAGGTTCCGGAAGTAAATAGCCTTTTATTAACTCCTCACTGCCGTCTATCTTGTCGGATTTGACCAAACAACTACGTGTTGACTTGCCAATCGCGATCGGTGGTAATGTCTCTCGGATCGGCTTGTTATGTGTTCCAAAAAGCTCAGTGATCACAGAGTATTCTTGCTTTGAGGGTAACTGTGTTGTGGTGCATAGTAATTCCTGTAAACTATGTTGGCTGGGTGAAACAAAATCAACATCTACAACAGATCGCTTAGGTAAGATTCGACGTTTTGAGCGTACTTGAACTGTCATTTGCCCAAAAAAAAAAAAAAAAAAAAAAAAAAAAAGAGAGAGAGAGAAATTATTGTATTTTATTCGTTTATTTAGAAACCAGTTCAGTATATGTGTTTTTATTGTTTTATTTCAATGAGCTTTTTAATATACAGTGGACATGTGGAAACGAGATTCTTCAAAATCTTTAATCTGCTGATCATGAAGGCGATGATGACGTGTTCCGTTATTCAAACGGTTAGAGTAGCTGTTCACAATAGTAGCAAAATAGAGCTAAAAAAAGAAAGAAAAAATATAGATAGTTGAGATTAAAGAGAGATAAGAGACTGTTTACCTGCAACAGTTGCACAATGAAGATGATAGTACCCCAAGCTATGATAAGCGACTTGACAGCCTGTTCGCATTCACTAGAGGAAGTTGCGTTGGCATTCAGGGTATTAGGATATTTGACAGGCGAGTAATAACTGCCGGTAGAGATAGAAGGGGAGGCAGTTAAGCCAGTCTGGGCGTTGTTGAAACCAACAAAGCCCGAACGAATACAGGTGTTCACCATGTTTTGACGGTACACAATCATCAGAGCTAAACTGGTAATGTATTTAACAAACGACAAAACACAGCAGGTCCATACAACGAAATTGAACAACCGAGCAAATCTTTTTTGTGCCTAAATCAAAAAGAGTTAGAAAAAAGAAAGAGGGAGAAACGGGGACCTACGAAAGCAGTACCAATGACACCTGAAAATCCACCTGCAAGCACCAAGACTGTAAAAAGCGAATTGATGTAATACCAAGCCTTGGTTGTCTGGCCAGAATAGATCACAACAGCTGTACAGAAAAAAAAAAAAAAAAACGAAAAGGGTCAATTCACATCAAGAAAAGCCATTTCTTGGTGATTGTTACCATTCATGCCGAGGAATCCGGTGATGGCGTCAATGAAATAAGCAACCTGAACAAAACAGTCAGCGCTTCTTTTTTAGACTAAAACACTCGGCTTACAAAAAACCAAAGGGCGACAATAAACGACCCCAGGCGAAGAGGTATAAAGCAACAACACTTTTCCGGCGTCATTCGACTCTTGGATTCCAAAAAGAAACGTAAACAAAGGCCTACTATTTTTTAATTGGGCCATTAAAATGAACAAAAATAGATTGAAATGAACTGGGTTAAAAGCCATTCTTGATTCGGCCAATGAAAGAAAATGCCTCTCAAGTAGATTCTGGCTTCAGAAAAGGCTCTAACTTAAGCTTTAGGTATAACATCTGACTTTTCTTTGATGGCAAACACTAAGAGATCGGCCTTTCAACCTCCGTTTCCAAGTCTCAACTGCCAAAGCCTTTTTGAAACAAAAGTGGATAAAAAGAAAAGCAGGAACTAAAAAGGACAGAGATAAGCCATTCACCACAGATGACAAGCTAGAATGTTGAACTATATAACATGAAAGCACTTGAGCGAAAGCAGCTGCATGAACTGAAGAATTTTAGTCTCAAAAAAAAAAGGACTTGGCACTTGAATCTGTTTTTTTGTTTCCATAGAAACCATTTGTCTGTCGGACTATGGAATTCAAAAAAAGAGTGAAAGCAAAATACTCATTTAGGATACGTCACTGTTCCCATCTGTTTTTTTTTTTTTTTTTTTTTTTTTTTATTTTTCATTTTCTTTTTCTTTTATTATTGCCCTTAAAAGAAAACAGCCATCTGTAATAAAGAATGAACCCAGCCCAAGCCAACAAAGTGGATGTCAGTGTAAGTATATTTTGCGTTTGCAGATTGTTTATTTTCAGCTTTTGTTTACCTTTTTGCTCATGTTTCACTTTTACCTTTGGAAATGTAGCAATTGACTGAGGAAGAAAGAAAGCTGTTTCGAATGTATGGAAAACTTCCTGATCGTAAAGATCTTTTAGGCCACAAGTTGAAGGTAAAGACAAACACGTACAGAGCTGGCGAGGGGAAAGGCTGACCAATTCTATAGGAGCGTAAATACTTTGACTCTGGAGATTATGAGCTGACAAAAGCTGGCAAAGAACCTTTAGCCACCATCGGCTCTGAACACCCTTCACCTGATACCATTCCTCATTCCAATCCTGTTTCTCAACCAGGCACAAGTCCTGTCAAAGAAAGTCCTTTGGCTGAGACGGGTAGTGATGAGAAGAAAGAATAAACAGCCAAAAACCAAAAAAAAAAAAGTAACAAACAACGCAAACAAGCTTTCTTTCTCTTTTCATGACCCTATCCGCTTTTAATCCTTCTCTCTTTATTATTATTATCATTACTATTATTATCTTTTTCTATATAAAAACTTTATTTTATATATATATATCGTTCAAAAA